>CANYLF010557654.1:0-10428 GCA_948193215.1 Bocquillonia castaneifolia | reverse complement strand
TTGTGAGGAGCTTCCAATCTCCCTATTCAAGTTCTCACCTCCTAATAACCAAATCAATTATACAAAACATAAATACTTGATTCTTAACTATCATACACACATGTATAAAGCTTCTTGAACCAAGAAAAACATTAACCCCATAAAAAATAACCCAATAAACCATAAAATCTTATAACTAGACCTAACCCTTCATCCCCTTACTAAACCCTTACCATAACCTTAATAATTAAACCAGTTAGAAGTAAATAATAATAATTAATTAAAGAAAACTTACCAACTAATACAAATTCTCTAAGCTTCCTCTTTCTCTTCTTTTCTCTTCTTAAAATCTCTACACTCTCCACTCACTAATAATAGAAATCTCTACACTCTCCACTCACTAAAAAATTCATTTCTTATTATTATTATGTTTAAAAATGTTTTAATTGGTGGATTATTAAAGCTCCTTTGACTTTTAAGGCAACAATTAAAGAAAATACCATTTACTCCCCAAATAATATGTCTACTATAAAAATCACCTCAAAACTAATCTTTTGAACATATATACCCCTCCTACACACAAAAATGCTTAATGATGCACAATTAATAAAAATTAACCACACTAATGACATACTATTGACACTAATTAATCACTAATGCATGTAATAATGTATGAGGATGTTACATATATAAACTAAATTAAGACGCGATTTGTGGGGGGTGCTTCTTCTAGATGTTACAATAATTATAAAACACATAAAAAAAGAAAATCACAGAAATACAGAGAAAAGGAAAGGGAAGGTGTTGGACTTCTTCATTCGCAACTTCTAGAAAGCTTTAGTCGACCAAAATAACCATCAACATGGTACAAACTTACCGTCTGAGGGCAACCAAGCACTCACAATCATCTAAGCATCATTGTCACAAAGTTTGGTTTGTATTTCCATATTTTATAAAGTTTTAAGTTTCTATAACTTATAATGATCATTTCCAACTAACTCCATTCTGCTTTTTGTTTATATTGTTGATATTGTATATGCATGAACGGCCATGGATGCATCTTTTATTTCTCAAGTATTGTAACTAAAAACACATATCTTGTATGCAAATGACATGTTAGATTTAGGGTTTTGATATCATAATTAACATGTTTATGCATTATAATTATGTTTTTCTTTGACTATTTGAGCTTAAGAATGATTCTCTTCATACCATGAATGACATTTCTTTTTCTCATGTGCTGTAAACTACTTTTGAATCCCTACATGAATGTCATGTAGAGTTAGGTTGTGTTTTGCTATTTTAGATTTTTTTAGGATGCTTGCTTCATAAATCAATGGTTTTCTATCATTTTCTACTGATTTATGGGCATGGGGAACCCAAAAAATGCATTTTTCATCGTTTTTGCACATTTTTTTATGTTTGGATCTCAAACAAAACTAGAGGAAGTGATATTTGGCCCTAACACCACTCCTCCAGTAGTGTTAAGCCTAAATGCCACTCCCCTAGTGGTATTGTTGGCTGCAAACACCAATCTTTGGAGTGTCGTTGAGGGTTATTTCTCCTTAAAAGTGGTGTACATGCTAATTGGTTGTGTTGCTTGTTGCCATATTTGCTATAACTCTTGCATGTAATTGAATCCTTAATGCTGACTTCGTAATGTAAAATCAATACTTGATTGTAAATAGAAACTTACTTTTGGCATGTTTTGTATGTAAAACGTAAGGAAATTATTATTTGTTATATTCTGCTCATTAGTGGAAATAAAGGTAGAAATAATTCTAAAAGTGGTTTGTAAAGAATCACAATTTAAGGAATGCGGTAGTCCAATCCCAGAATCTCTGAGGTCAAGGGGCTTTGGATTTTGTTAGAGGAATCGAGACGCATACCAATAAAGATGTTCCCGATGCCAGTTCAGTTGGCGACTCCAACATTAGATCCAACCACTAAACGCATAGTGCACAGTTGTTAATTAGACTGGGACCATTGAGAAAACCCCTCTTTGTCTACAAATTTATGGCTCCACTAGGGACGAGGAACTATTAATTCTAGTGATTAATCCACTTTTCATTATTTATTGAAACTCTAGTTTCCATGCATTGCATTTCTGCATTAAACACACTCTACCTCGAGGGTACTATTGGTCGAGCTACCCATGATTTACAAATGCACCTCATGGGGGGGGGGGTGCAGAATCAGTGCTATGACTAACTGCAAGTGCATGGGTCAAAGTAATAAAGATAAAGTTCGTTTCCTAAGATATTTGGTTGATTTTAAGTATTGATCACACAATTCACTAAGATTATTCAAGCAATCGATAATGGTTTCAAGGAATAAATTGAAAAAAATTAAGATATCTAACTAATGCTCAAATAAAAAGCAACTAAATTAAACCAATTAAACACTAGACTAATCAAACAAGAAAGTAAAGACTTAAAAGCAAGCAAGTAAATTAAATAAACAACTCAACAATTTTTAACTTAATCAATGACTAAAAGCACCCTCGAATATGGATCCACTCAACTATATAACAACACAATGGATATGAATGCAAATGATAAACAATGTCAATCTCAAACAATGGGGTGAAGAAGGTATAAGTAGCTTCACCTATCTCTAGGATAAAACCATGCATCACTAAGCATGAAGGTTGATTCTCATCATACACCCAACACTAAACAATTCTAATCAAGCATTAATAACCTTTTATCTCCTATTAGTGGCCTTAATGGCTCTCACAATCAAGAACAACAAACATTCACATGTGCATTTCCATGAATAACAATGCTTCTCAACATTATTAATCACTAAACTGGCATTTATAAGATGGCCATTGTAGACACTGGATTATTGGATACAGGTACATGGAAGCGGCACGAGAGCCTAGTGATGAATACGGTCTAGTTTAGACCACTTTGTTACCCAATTTCTTGTAGAAATGAGCTGAAGAAAAATAAAAATTAAAAAATTATTTCAAAAATGTTACATATTTTCAAAATGTGTTTTTGGCCTAATTTAGGGTCCGAACATGTGTTTAAATATTTGTCTAAACGTTAAGATACGGCCCAAACAAACCATAAAGTTATTTTAGCTCAAAAGCCCATTAGGCCCATAAACAAACATCCAGCTGAATGTTTAATGGTCCGGCTGGATGATCATTATTTTCAAATAAAAAAATAAGGGAGCGTCTGCACGATCCGACAGAAGATAATGGGTAATGATCTGTCATACCCTACCCACTCACAAAATAGATTCTCCATGTCTCAGGGTAACCCTAATTTCCCAAGCTATAAAAAGAATGAGATGATAATACAGATGGGGATTCTTTCCTTTGAGGCGGATGAAAATTTTCTTCTAAAAAAATAGATAGGAACAGAGAAAAAATACATCATTTTCATTAAAAGTTTACAAGGATATTCTGAAACAATCTTCTGGATTTCTAAATCATTCAACAGCTCATTTTTTACCCGAAGCAGTAATCTATTCAACAGCTCATTTTTTACCCGAAGCAGTAATCTATCTCATTTCTGAGGCAACCAACCATCCACAAGCCATCCATACATCCAGAATAAGCACATTTTCTCATTTACGTTCTTTGCTTTATATCCTGTGATTTTTATATTTTTCTCATACTAATTTTGTTTGATATTCTAATTACATATATGAGTTTTACGTGAGACCAAGAGTGTTTTGAACCTCTCATATTCAAGTTTCGTGCTTTATAACCGTTGTTTTAATATTTCACAGTAACATTATTCTTGGATTTTTAGTTGTGGATTCAAACCGTTTTAACGATCTAGATTAGTTCCTTAGGGGTCTGTATCCATTGTTATTAGCTTGTATACTGTAAATCTACAAGGAAATGTAATAATACTAATAATACAGAGAAAACAGCTTGGGGAAGATGGATTGCAAGTCCGGCCAGACGTTCAAACATCCGGACAGATGATTGTAAACGTCCGGCCGGACGTTCACCACTCCCTGGATGTCCCAACCTACTTGCTTAAATTTGAGTTTTTGGGCCTGGCCCATTAAGAACATCCAGCCGACTAATCAAACATCTAGCTGGACATTCACAATGTAGAGCCAAAATAAAGGATTTCAAGGCCGGGATTCTTCTAAAGCTTCAAGGTCAATCGATTTACCTTCTCCCAAGTAGATCGGTTGATCGGCAAGATCTCTTTACCCTTTTTCATATAAATCATCTAGATCTGCTTGTTAAATAATTAATCTGACATTTAATTAATCAACCCGGGAAATAAGTAGATAAAATGGTAAAAAACTCATTTCTCCTTTCCTTTCTTTAAGGTTGTATGTTTATTATTACCATTTCCTTCATATATTTTGGAAAATAAAAAAAATGAATTAATGTGTAAATATTAACCCCAAAATAAAAATAATATATACAAAAATAAGTTAGAAAACAACTGTGGATATTTCAGACGTAAATAAATAAGGAAATAACCCACCCGGTTAATTACTATTAAAATAAGTAGTAACCCACTAATGTAGCCATCAGCACTCAATCAATCAGGGTTAATTACAATGGACCTAATGCAGAGCTAAAATTGATTAGAAACAATATTAGGCACGCCCATTCATTGCATCGTACTTTCTAGATGATTTACCGCTTTTATATTGTTTGCCTCTATTAGAAAATAATGATCTCATTACTTAATTAAATGGGAAATTGCCCCAAGTATGGATGACTCATTCCGAACCCAGAAATCTTATGGTGTAATGACGAATGGGATTTTCCTGAAAAGTAGTCTACCTGTTTGTTAATCACTAGGTGATCCTGAAGCAATTCGGGTGGCGGCTCCACATTTTTCATAAAATCTAAAAATCCATTTAGTGGGTATGTCACCATTACTATTGGACACCAACCGACGTGCAGCAGTAAAGATGCGTCCCGGGCGCTCTGTCCACAGTGACGACTCCATTGGGGAAGTTTTTATAAATAAAAATGAATGGAGATTCAAGCAATTTCCCATCTTTTTAATTCATTTGGTTATTGTTCTCTCTCGCATTGCACATAGTTTTGCATTTTTAGGGTCCTTAATAAACCCCGGTACCATTTATAATGCAATTCAATGATTCCACACCAGTTTCTTGGATTGTATTATCGGTGGACCACTCATAGTGATTGGGAATCCTACCTGGCTTACCATCTTGGCAATAGCTAATGAGTCATGGTTAATGGGAAGCCCATACTAGATCTCCTACCATCCTGGCAATGGTTAATGGGAGTTCGACTCTGTGGGAGCCTTCTTAGCCAAACTATAGAGTCAAAGCCCATCATTTAATGACCATAGAAGTTTCCACTAGGTGGCACCTGCTAATCCTACTTGCTATAATGTTGACATGAGTATTTATGATCATTAAGCCTAAAACCTATGCTGAAACTTTGTCTGCCTAAAAGCAAAAGTTACGCACAAGGATACAGACTTAATTATCATAGATGCTATGGTTTGCTAGGATAGTTGGAGGGAACATTTATATACGATGGTACTATCATCCCCTATTGATGAAATAAAGTACCCCAGCCTACCTAGGAAATGGACTTTTGACCAACGGAATACGTGTGTGGGAGAAATAAGGTTGGAAGGCCTGCTTTCGGCAGTATTTATTACTTGTGCAACTAACAGTTTTCTTGTTTCCTTGTCATGCATACATGCATGCATGCATGCAGCTACATCTCATGCATACTGCTAATGCTTCTGGTTTTGTAGTAAATATTGAGTCTCAACCGGCTTGGAGAAGCAAGGGTTGCTTGAATCTCAACTTGCTAAGAAGCCTGTTAACACAAGTTCTCGCAACTATATCCACAGGGCTTATTGCACATTTTATCAGGTATATGGCCACTATACTGACAAATGCATGAAGCTTAAGCATAATATCCAAGACTTGATCGACGAAGGTAAGATCACAGACCACGAGATGAGGCAAGCCAGTACTTAGAGCGGTGATGGTTGAAAGTCCAGTTCTTAGCTCAACTTTCTAAACATGTATCATGCTTTTCCAATAATGTTGTTGTCTCTATTTTCTAGTCAATGATAGATGCCTATTTCCTTCTGTTTAATTATTATCTCTTTCATGGCATGAATGAATTACATCAATCATCTAAAATCTTGTTTGACATTAATCCATATCATGATGGTTCATTTAACATTGCCACAAAGCCTGGAAATACTTGCTATATCCACCACGACTGTTATTGAATGAAAAGAAAGGAGAGCAAGAAACGCCATGTTTGATCCTAAAATGGTGATGATCGGTGCTAGCATCACGAACGCAAGTCTAGTAGAGCATCAACAAAAATTACCAGTCTTGGAGATCACCTGAAAACATCCAAGGCCTCTCAAAAATCCTTCCGGGCATGCTCCTTCACAAGTTGAATGAAAATGTCAAAATCTCTCTAACTCAAAAAAAAAAAAAAAAGAGCGAAAGAAAAGCCTGATGAGCTGAAAACCCATTCGTGGGCGGCTCATGCAAAATTAAAGGCAGGCTTGCGAAGGTGAAAACCTCGCCAAGAGGCACCTTAGGCAAAAAGACGAGGTGAAAAAAAAATAAAATAGATGATGATGAAAAAATGAATGAAAACGAGGAAGCAGAGTGATTCAAAACAAAGCATACCTAAGTTATTATGAAGCAGGGCCAAAACACAAAAATGGAAGGACCTAGAGGCTACTTAAACAAATGTGTGATTAACCAAGTCTTAAGAATGAATTTTGAATCACAATACCAAGCCTTAAAAGATCAGCAGAGCAAGAATTCCATTGATCTGGACAGCTTATCCTTAGGCAGCAATAACCTTGAAGTGTGCTGAAGTGCCAACAAACAATAGCTTGTGCAAAGAATCGACATGATGCCAAAACTGATCAAACCTGTGCGAAAGGGTGAAGAAAATGAAAACAAGTGAAGAGTGAGATCCGTGATTGAAGGTTAATCATTAAACCCGAAGAACACAATTTATGATGACAACGACATCAGGTCTAGCATATAAAGTACACTTCTATGGCATTGTTAAATGAACTGGAATTGGTTCTGAATTTCATATTGTATCATTAATGTCATTGCATTCCAACCAGAAAAAGAAATGCTAAGTGAACAAGATAAAACAGGTGTGAGACTAGCAACAACTCATTATTTGAAATACCGTGTCAGCTGAACAATTTTTCAAGGATGCACCTACTACATCGACTAGTTCTTAACTGACACAAGGGGCAAAGACAGTTGTGGGTCAACCTTAAAATTGATAAGCAGCTCAGGAAAGCTAAGTTTCCACCATGGACATGGTCATCAACTCCAGACAATAATTCTCTTCATTGCTCAATGAAGATGATGTTCCTTTTCACAGCCTTACTGCAAGTTCCTCTCAATATGTCAACTGGATTCATCTTGCTCAGCACTCCCTAGACTCTGGACCCTGAAACCATCTACACTGAGCTTTGACAATGCCTCACAATGCCTTGTCACACGCCTGCAACCAACACTATTTTTATCCTAGATTTTTCGAGCAAATCTCGACCTCCATCTAGATTGCTAGTGATCAAGATTTCTTTGTCTATTCGATCAAAAGTATCCCAGATTTTTTGAGCAAATCCCAATGCCCATCTAGATTGTTAATGATCTATATTCCTTAGTCTAGTGAAACCATAAGCGTCATTGACTTTCTTGGGTCTGTCCCGATGTCTCTTAAGACGCCAGTGTCTTAGGTTCTTAGTTTGGACCGACCTAGCATCCTAGACTTTCTCGGGCCTGTCCCGATGTCTCCTAAGATGCCAATGGCTTAGGTTCTTAGTCTGGACCAACCTGGCATCCTAGACCTTCCATGGCCTGTTCCGACGTCTCCTAGGATGCAGGAGTCTTAGGTTCCTAGTCTAGACTGACTTGGTGTGTCCTAGACTTTTTTGGGTTAGTCCTGACAGAATCAGAATGAACGTGTTCCAAAACCTCATTTAGACAAACCAAATGTCTTAGACTTGTCGGGGAAGTGGGCTACCTCCTAACACCTTAGCGAAGGTTGTTAGATCAGTAGGGTGATAAGCTTCATACATATCCTCGAATATGTCTGCTTTGCCAATCGCTTATTCATTTGACCATTTCTAAGCTCTAATAAAGTGGGGCAAACTATAGACGCTAAATTTTGGTATACCAAGTCCTTGAGGGCAAGTTGAAAGATTTGGGGTAGATTACCTATCTGAGAGATATATCCTATACAACTAAAGGTAGTGCCCCAAATACCAAAGGTTCGGCCAAACCGTCAAACATCCGGCCGAACCACCAAGCCACCCATGCTAGGCCTAAGACCTTAAGGAAATAATGGCCCAGGCCCATCAAGTGAAGGTCCGGCCGGACCTTTACCAAATCATTCATGGGGATAATCATGATTATTCGCTACAAAGTAGTGATTGGACAATACAACAGTAGGCTTACGTGCTCCTACTACTCTGCTCTAGAAAAACCTTACATCAACTCCTTGCAATGGGCACTTGTTACCACATGCAAAGAGACTACTTCAACATTAAGCAAAGAAACCCTTTAGCAGGAGGAAAAGGAGAGAAGAGGGAGCACGGCTTCATCGTCTCCAGTTCTCTGATTATTCAACAAAACGGTAACGAATTAAGAATATAATGATTATAAGGATCATTGTAGCATCCATACATCATAAAAACAAGGTTTTGGATGTATGATTCCATTGATATCTTGATGTTTTAAACTATTATAACTTTACATGTTCATGTATAACTAAGCTCTTTCTATTCTTTCCTTGCATGCATGGACTCCTGAGGTTGAGTTGATGAATTAGAAAGGGAGAGTACATAGCTTTGGAACTCAACCAAACAACAAAAGGATTCAAACATGTCTCTGAATCCATAAACATATTTGATTTGTAACAGTTTATTATACTTAAGACATAGGTTTCCCTTGTATCCTAGGAGGTCATATTTGTATTTTCTATATTATATTCAAAAGGCATGTAATAAATAGGTCAAAACCTAGAGAAACCACTTTTGCACCTGAGTTATAGGTCCGACCGGACCACTACGAGCCAAAGAAGTTCATCAGGCCAAACCTTTGATCATCCGCCCGGATGATAAGGGTTTAACCGGATGTCCTACTTGCTTTTGTTATTATTAAAACTTGGGCCTAGCCCATGAGACGATCCGACCGAATCATATATGAAGGTTCGACCGGACCTCCACGCATGGCCCTTGTAGAGGACACCAATAATTGGTGTGACGACCCGAATCTAACACCATTTAATACGAATTAATATATATAAAGATAGTATTTAATCATAAATCAAAATCCAATTAAAAATTCCCTTCGAAAATAAATTTTTCGCTGAAAATAGCGTTGCAACGATCGTTGTGAATAGTGCAATGATCGTTGTGAATAGTGCAACGATCATTGTGAATGAACAGCGATCGTTGTAAAATACACGAAAATCAGCCAAACATCCAGTAAGGTACACGAGCTCGTGGAAAACTAGCAACGAGCTCGTTGCAAATTAGCAACGATCATTGTGAAAATAGCAATGATCGTTGTAAGCCAAAAATCACAAATCCGAAATAGTTTTTTCAAAATTCGCAGTTCTAAAACAGAATTTCTGGCTTACCACTGTAAAACCGTACGTAAACCAACTCAAAATCACTTAAAATATATGTCAAACTTTTCGATCATAAAAATACAATAATGTTAATAAACAAATAACATTGAAAACTTCATCAACATTTAATCAATCAAAATCCACTTTATTCAATCATTATTCAAAATCTTTTACAATTATATAAACACTTCAAATGGTTCCTTACACATATGCCAAATAAATAAATTGAAAACCAATGCATACATATATAAATGCATAACCAAATGCTCGTATCCACTGGCCGCCTGAACTTCTATTGAAATGCACGTAAACTTCTAGCTTGAACCTGAAAAATATGCCAAGGGGTGAGCTGGCAACTCAATAAGCATTTAATCGACTAATCTATCATACATTAATGCAAAACCACCCAATACACATAAACCTTACATACTTTACACATATAAGCATTTTCTCAAATTAATTCTCATTTAATGCAAATCACAACCAAATCAATCTCACAAAACATCAACCAATCTCAAATCATAACAATCACAACAATTCAAGCTCGGATAACTCATTCTCACATTTCCCCACATTTCATTTCTTTTTCTCATTTCATTTCACATTTCTCATTTCATAATCAGGTGGCCACCGATAAGACTATCCGCCCGGCTCAATCTTGCCATCCCACAATACGGGTAGCTATCCGCCCGGCTCAGCTTTCCCATCACACACATCCCATATTTCCCCAAGAGTCATCCTTTCCATTCATAATCAATTCACAATTCATTTCATCTCAATCAATTCATTTCACAATTCATCTCAATTCTCATTACAACCAATTCTCACATTTC
>CANYLF010557617.1:0-11426 GCA_948193215.1 Bocquillonia castaneifolia | reverse complement strand
AAAAAAAAACTATTAAAGCCATCAACTCTAGGGGCTTTATCTGAGCCAATATAGAAGAGGCCATCATGCACTTCCTGCTCAGTGGCTTCAAAAGACTCTGAATATCTTCTTCATTCAAGAGGTATCCTTGCTTAAATACATCAGGGTTACAGTGCTGCTTGCCCAAAGTAATGGTCCCCACATTACTCTAAAAATGCATAGTAAACTTTGCATGAATGTTAGCATTTCTAGTGATGGTGTTATTATTAGAATCTACTATTTGAGTCACTAAATTCTGCATTCTTCTCTTTCTAATGGATTGAAAAAATAATTTTGAGTTTGAATCACCTATATTGACCCAATTAATCCTGGATTTTTGCTTTAAGAAACTTTTTTTAAGAGACGTGAGCTTCTTTAATTCTAACACCATAGCTTTTTCCTCTAGAATGAGCCACTCATTATGAGGATCTTGCTAAAGATTAGTCCACATTTCTTCAACCTTGGTTCTTTGAAGTTGCACTCTTTTAGAGAGATAATTGAATTCTGAAGAATTAAGTTGTAGAAGCTTTACTTTAATTCTTTGTAACTTCTGAATAATACAGTAGGCTTTAAAACCAACATCATTCCACCATTCACTTTGAACAATGTCCTAAAATTCTGTATGAGTAACCCAAAAATTAAAGGACTTGAACCCTTTTTTACCGTACTGCTGCATTGTAAGAAATTGAGTTAACAAGGGAGAATGATATGAAAGAACAAGTGGCGGGACTTGAGTAATTGCACCTTGAATGGAATCAACAAACTCTGAATTCACTAAGGATCTGTCTAATCTTTTCCAAATTCTATCATCACCTACCTGATTGTTACTCTAGGTAAAATAAAGGCCAGTGCTTCTTAGTTTAATAAGATTGACATTGTTAACAAAATCTAACATTTCTAAACTATGATCATCATCAATAGGGACTCCTCCCACTCTATCTTGTTCACCCAACATGGCATTAAAATCCCCATGCATAAGCCAAGGTTCCTTATGACCTGAAGCAATTCTAAAGGCTATCCCAAAGATCTCTCCTATCTACTACTATGTGCAACCCATAAAAAAAAGTCCAGGTAAACTGAGTATTATCACAAGACACCAAACAAGTAACATATTGAAGGTGTATACTCAAAACAGTTGTTGTAACTCTAGAAGGATTATGCATAATCCAAATTCTCCCAATATCAAAGCAAACATAATTAGTTATATATTTCTAGCCAAACAAATTCAATTTCCCAAATGGCATCCACATGATTAGTTCTAACTCTAGATTCAAGCAAGCCACAAAAAGAAACATTAAATTTCCTAAGCAGAACTTTAAGCTTTACATGTTTTAGAGGGTCATTGAACCTTCTTATATTCCAGCTTAAAATTATTGAACTCTATTTGGAGGTTTTGGAGGCCTCCTAGGTTGAGCATACTATTTAGAAACACCAATTACCAAGTGAGAAACAGGATTACCTCCGTTGTTGGCCATTCTCGTTCCATAAGGATGTTTAGTACCATCAGTTTGGTTCTTGAGTGCTTGCCTTAATTACTTTCTTCCATTGGCTTGTACTCTGAACTAACTAAAACCCCTTCATATTATCCATATGCTGTGAATGCTTTGGAGATTCTAGTTTATCAATCACTTCTAGATCCTACGATGAAGCACTTTCCAGACATTGAGAATTTGTTGTATTTGTGACAGAGGCCTGATTCATTAAAACACATGGTCAGCTGGGAGAGTAGAACTCAAATCAGGCACAATTGGGAGAGTTACTGCATTTATCACATCCACCTTAACAAATCCATTCCCTTAGGCTACCCAAATCTTTTTCTCCTTTTGTATAGGGAAATTAATAGAGAGTGACCATTATTATGACACTGCTCACTCTTTTAGGGGCGCCATTCATATTCTACCTTCTTATTGAGTTGATGTCCATTTTCTAATTCTAAGGTGAGAGAATTGGGGAAAATACTAGTAAGGCTCATCTTAATTAACGATCGCACATAACTCAACTTGCTTCTCTAGTTAGTGCACTTATTAGAGTATAGTGGCTTCCTCAATAGGTTCCCTATGGCACTTACGGTTTCTGAGCACTAGAATTCCCAAGGCAAGTTTGAAAGTTTGACCCATATTGGAAAAGTGGTGAGCTTAGAAAAATCAAAATCCATCTACGGTCTCCATTCCCGAACTAAGAGAGCTTTCTTGTCGAAAGTTATCAGTACATCTTATAGAGCCTGTGCTTTCCCTTCATCAGAGTTAAAGATAATAGCAAAGAGATTATATGTGGACAGCAGGGCGTGCTCATGGTAGGTGTCCAATGGCAATGGTGAGCTAACTCACTGTGGGGTATCAAATTTAGTTCAAAAGATGTGGAGTCGCCACCCGAATTGCATTGGGATCACCTAGTGATAAACAAACAGGTTGATTCCTTTGGAATACCTATCCATCATCACTCCAGATGATTTCTGGGTGTGGAATAAGCATTTTATACTAAGGCAATTAACCATTTAATTAATTAAAAGGTTATTTTTTGCTATAAAGGACAAACAATATAAAGTAATAAATCACCCAAAAAATAATATGGCACTAGTGAAGGATAAATGATTGTCTCTAATATTGTTTCTAGCCAGTTTTATTTCTTTGCTTTAATCTGCTTGATTAGCCTAAATCAGATTGAGTGTTGTTTGCTGTGAATGGTGGATTTCTATTTATTTTAATGATTTTTACCAGATTTGTTATTTCCTTATTTATTTACATGATGTACATCCACGATCAGTTTCTAATATATTTTACATTGTTTATAAGTTAATGTTTGCACATTAACTGATTATTTATTACTCAGAATAATAAAATGGTAGGAATATACATAATAGACCTTTAGAGAAAGGAAAGGGGTAATGATTTTCTACTAGTTTTATCCTATTTATTTACAGGATTTAATTATTTTAATAGATTAATTACTCTAGCATTTATTATTGGTGTTTTACCATGAAAATAAACAAGGTTTGGAGAGTTTACCGATTAACCAATCGGTTCTTTGGAAAAGAACCAATCAACTGATCTCAAATCTTCAGTAGAACCGAGATCTTTAGGTCCCCCTCTTCATATTGATCAACTTTTGGAATGGGGTTGAAAGGACCGGCCGAACCTTTGATGATGAACCGATCGAATCTTTGACAAAGGCCCAGGCCCAAATATATGAAAAATATATTTGGTACCACCAGCCAATCAGCAAATCCAAAGAATTAGATCAGCTGATCGACTGATTAGTGAACCAGATGAATGTGGTTAATGAACCGGTCAGCACTGCAATAGGGAACTGAAACCCTACAGCTTGATATCAACCTGTTTATTATAAATTTTTCCAAATAAAATATATGTGCAATAATAAAGAGAAGCCTAAAGGAGCTACAGGGACCTTAAAATGGCAAAAGAGATGAGCTTTATGGGTCTTCAAGGCTATTAAACCAAAAACATATTTTGGTTTATATCTTGAATTCTAGGGCTTCAAACTTTAGTTTATTTATTCCAGCAGCATCTCCTCATCACAAAGATGTCATAGGTATAAGCAGAAAGTAAAATGGAGTTAGAAAATAATCATCCAAATAAGTTAGAGTAACTAAAACAAACGCAAAACATAAAAAGATACAACCAAACTCAATAAAAAGGTTGCTTGAGTACTTGTGGATGGTTGTTTGCCCTCAAATTATGAGCTTCTACCGTCGTTGATGATTATTGGGATGACTTTGGAAGTTATAGAAGCTAGAAATGAAGAAACTCTCTTATGTTTCTTTTCTTTCTTTTGGTTTTGCATGCACAGAATTTGTCACCCCTCTCCCATATGTTACAAGCCTATTTATATAGGCTAAGTAACTAGGGCTAATGTCAGTTCTGATACGAGTTGTTGAATGAGCCGCTTCACAGAGAATAATCATAATTACTCTCTAACAAAAAGCAAAGGACTGATCGACTCATTACAAAGAACCGATCGATTCTTCACCATTTGACTAGCCGATCATTCAATTGGGCCCTTAAAACTCATCTAAAATATAGGTCCATACTAAGTCAATCAACAAATTGGTTCTTTGTCAAAGAACCTCAATCAACAAATTGGTTCATTGGCAAAGAACCAATCGAATGATCAAAGAGCCTTGAAAACATTTTGAGTTTAGATCATCCCATGTCATCAACTACATGGTATATAGAATGGCCTTATGCCAGGCCGTATTCATCACTAGGCTCCCAGACTGCTTCCACAAACCTGCATCTAAAAATCAAGTATTTACATTATGCTTTATCAATTTAATCTCTGTAAGCCCAAATTTGCCCCATCTATTCTTGAAAAAACTTTCGAATTTAAAGAATCTAGGGTTTCCACCGTAGACATGACCGATTAAAATGAATTTCCATCTATCCACTTCCTTAGTAACCGCTTCTAAGCTTATCTTTTCAACTTTGATGCCATTGCTTACTACTGAAGAAACATACTTAAGCTTGCATTCATCTTTCTTAACATGATTTTGCATGAACAAATCTGCCCAATTTTTAGCGTTTTCAGTGTTTATTTCATCTTCATAGTTCTCGATCAATTTCTACTATTTCTACTTTATTATTACCATCAATCAACTTGCAATCTTCTTCTGATCCTAAATCTGGTTTTTGTTTACTCACATCTCTCTGTGTTTTAGGTTTAGGCCCAATTGTTTGTTGTTCTTCCTAGCCATGGGAAGCGGCGTATGTTAGCATTGCTAATGAGCATTGAGAGAAAAGCTAAACACGTGGGCTTTGTAATTTGCTTTGGGTTTTGAATTTGATAGAACTAAAAAAAAATATATTCCTTAAGTGTATAACACAATCTGTGTTTCTTTTCAAATGTAATTTTCAAACTTTTCCTTATTCAAGCATGGATGTATATAGATGTTTTGGTGCTAAAAAGCCCGAGCATAAATGAATCACTGGCCCATTATTTTAGGGAGGGGCGGGGCAGAGCCTGTCCACGTGGCCCAAAAGTCAACCCCTTAATACTAGTAGCAACCCACCTGAACTCTTATATACATATCAGATTTACTATTCATTTCCAATGTGGGATTGGGGTGTTACAAGTGCAGTCTTTGACTTGCATTAGGTTGTTTGACATGCTCTTCATGATGTAGCTTTACGTGTGTGAAACCACGTTGAGTTGGTCCTTTTTCCACTTCATGGATTAATGATATTTTTCACTTATCAAAAAAAGGAATAGATTCCTTGCATTTGTGATCAAGATAAGACTTGATGACTAGGGCAAAACGTAATCTGATAATTTTTGGAGTAAATTTCACTCATTGTTCCCGAACTATCTTCTTTCTCGCATTAAAATTCATAAACTTCAATTTGTAACTTAAAAATCCCTAAACTTTAATTTTGTAACACAAAAATCTCCTTAACGATGAGTTTGTCACACAAAAGTCCCTACAATTTCATTAACTAAATGTTATCATCTTCTATTCTAAAAGATTGAACTATATTTATTATGACTTCTCACCAAAACTAGGACCATTTTGATATTTTCCACATTTTCCATGAATTTATCAACTTTATTCAATTAAAAAAATAGAAACATGATAATTTAATGGTCAAATTATTTTTAGTATTTTTATTAGATAGATTGTGTTTTTCTTGACTCACATGTAAAATTTAATATCAAAATTTATTAAAATGAATCTTTTAGAATGTGAAAACTAACGACGGGGATTTTTATAAGTTACAAATTGAAGTTTATGGATTTTACTGGGAGAGAGAAGAAAGTTGAGGGACCATGACTGAAAATTACCCTAATTTTTGGGATGTTTTCCATATATTGGGAAATTGCAATTAGCACTATAAGAGAGGGAGGATCGTAGGAGATCAAGGAATTAGGCAAAAACAATTCATTATATATGTTACTCCTCCTATTCCCTAATGTATTAGGAATGTAAGTATAAATTAATTCATGCCTATAAATTAGATGAACAATCTTTAAAAATTAATTACGCTAGCCTGCAAATCCTTTTCCTTAATTTTTTTGTACTCTTTATCATAGAGTTCGACATATCAAATAATAAGTGGGTTAACCTTCCAGATGATTCGTTAAGGAGAATATAAGATTTGATGGGAAATTGGTGGGTATTGACATTAATTTGTGTCAAGTTACTACAATATTATAAGAACGTGTCAGGCATATTTTTACTCCACCAACCAATTTAGTAGAATCTTCTATGGGAATCCAGTTGGTTGAACAAACAACAAAACTTACAAAATAATCTCACTCTATAGATTTCCACGTATATATATATGCTTGACCTTAGTAGTTCGCATTGGCTCAAGGTTACAAGTATAGGTGATGATGTGTTGTTTCTTGGAAGTAATTCATCACTATCAATGAAGGGTTTTTCCTATTTTTAATTGAATGAAATTGAGAATTTCATATAAAATAGAGAAAATGTTTAAATGGTCTTAATTTTAGTGAGATACCATGATAAAATATACTCAGTTTATTAGAATATAAGATGATATAATTTGATCAACTGTGGTGAATGGAAAGTAACGACGGAAATTTTTCGTTACAAAACTAAATGTTAGAACAATTTTACGTTATAAAATTCAAAACTAGAGGAGTTTTATGTTACAAAAAAAAGTTTATGGACAATAGTGAGAGATGAAAGTTCAGATACCGTCAATGAAATTTAACCTATCACACTTAAAACTGATTTCAATATTGATACTGATCAGAAAAGACTAATCTTCACCCATCAGTTAAACCAATGAGTTTTTATTTCTAAAAAATACAAGCCAAATCAAACCAAACTCAATCAAAGAAGGTTTAGAAAGTAAAACCAAACTAAGTTCAATAAGTAAAAATAATCTAATGTAGACCATAAGGAAGAATACATACGCATGAATTTAATGGAGAAAACATTGACAATTTTAAGAATGAGGAAGAAGAAAATGGTTAACTAAAGAACTCTTGAGAAAATTGGACCAGATAGAGCAAGACCACAGCTAATAATTTGAGAAAATAAAGATAAAGAAAAATAGAATAATAGAACACACAGATTTTACATGGAATACCCCTAAAAAAATTAGGGTAAAAACCACGGGTAATGATAGAAGAATTTCACAATGAGAAAATAATAGGAGTTACAACCTTTCTATTTATAAAGGAGAAAACATTGAAAACTCTCTCTTTATAATAGGAGAAAAATAGTCACTTAACTCTCTAATATTTTTCTCTACTTCTCTCTCTATATATTTCTAAAATGGGATGGTTTCTTTCTTACATCCTCTGCCTATTTATAGTAGAGGATATGAGCTACTGAAGCAATGTCAATTGCTAACACAATTTTCAAATTTTTGTGCTAGTGTTAGGCACCGTTTTTGAATTTGTTTAGTCAAATTCTTGTAGCTCTCTTTGAATTTGTTTAGTCAAATTCTTATGGCTCTATAATTAAAGTTCAGATACTGATAATCTCCCACTTAAAGGTTTGATTGAGGATTAATTAGATCTTCTCACCATTCTTTCTTCCTTGCCTTTCCATACTGTTTATGCGTTTGTCAAGCCACTAGAGGATCGACAACAGAAAAACTTGTCAGTGTTAACTGCTTTCGTCAAAAAATCTACTAGGTTGTTTTTAGTATGAATTTTCTGCATATCCACGGTGCCCTTTTCCACTTTTTCACGAACGAAGTGCTACTGGACTTGTATGTGCTTTGACTTTGAATGAAAATGTCGGATTCCTTGCAAGATGTAATGCACTCTGACTATCACAAAACAAAGAAATCTTTTCTTGTTCATGCTCGAGTTCCTCCATTATCATTTTCAACCATACTGCTTCCTTACTAGCTTGTGTAGCTACTACATATTCTGGTTCTGTTATTAATGTTGCCACAACTGACTGCAGTTTTGATACCCAGCTCACGACTTCGCTAGTAAGTGTGAGCACATACCCTGTAGTAGATTTGCTTCTATCGAGATCACCTACATAATCTGGGTTAACATATCCTCTGACAATAAAGTTTGATCCTCCATAACACAAAGCAACATCTGAGGTTCCCTTAATATATCTTAGAATCCTCTTTACAGTGTTCCAAGGCTCTCTACCAGGATTCACCATGTACCAACTTATAACTCCCACTACATGTGCAATGTCTGGTCGTGTGCAAATCATTGCGAACATTAAACTGCCCACTACTGATGCATATGGTACTCGAGACGTTTCTATCCTTCCTTCTTCATTTCTAGGACTAATAATACCTTTTTTAAATAATTTTTCTGAGAAAGCCAAATCTTCCTATTGTTTCTATCTCGGTGAATTTGCATACCTAGAATCTTGTTTGATGGTCCCAAGTCCTTCATTTAAAATTCCCTAGCCAACTGCACCTTCAATCCTTAAATATGATCTTTGTTGGGGCCTGCTACAAACATGCCATCTACATACAAAAATAAGATAATGAAATCATTTTTACCAAACCTCTTAAAATATGCACACGAGTCTTCATTAGGTCTGTTGCATCCAAGGCTCATGATGAAGGAATCAAATCTCTTATACCAACACCTCAGCACCTATTTTAGACCATATAGAGATTTATTCAACATACAAACCAAGTTCTGATTCCCTTTTTCTTTAAAACCTTTCGCCTAGAGCATATAAAACTCTTCCTCAAGATCTCCATGAAGAAAAGTTATTTTCACATCTAGCTGCTCTTGATATAAGTCAAATGTAGCACACATTGTCAGGACTACTCGAACAGTTGTCAGTCGAACCACATGGGAAAATATTTCATTGAAGTCAATCCCCTCTTTCTGAGCATATCCTTTCACCACTCTTACACGAAATCGCTCCACTTGATCATCGCTATTTCTTTTGATCTTAAAAACCCATTTGATGCTAATGGCCTTTCTTCCTTATGGTAGTGGCACAAGCTCCCAAGTCTTGTTCTTATGCAGAGCTTCCATTTATTCTTACATTGCTACCATCTACTAAGACGCATCTAAACTACTCATTACTTTTTAGAGAGTTGATGGCTCCCCTTCCTCAATTAGAAGGCAATAAGCAACATTACTACCCAAAACATATTCTTTATAGTAGTGTGGTATAAATTTGGTGTGTTTTCCCTTTCCAAGTTCTGGCTCTTTAGATTCAGTTGGCTCTTCCTCTTCGTGCTCTAGTACTGCTTCAGAAGAATCTTCTTCTACAGACTTCCTTTCCACCTATAAAGTTGTAGTCTCTGAGCTTTTCTTTTGAAGTGATATCATCTTCTCCCTTCAATTTATCTTCTAAAAAGATATCATCTTACTGACTATAACCTTGTGGGTAGTAGGATCCCATCGGCGATACCCCTTTACACTGTCAGCATATCCCAAGAATAAACAATTCCTGGATTTTGGATCTAACTTTGTAGTTTCTTAGGCATTGTACATCACGTACACAAGATTTCTAAATATATGGAGGTTTGAATAATAAACTAGCTTCCTAGTCCACATCTCCATTGGTGTCTTTTGATCAATTACTGTAAATGGAGACTGGTTAATCACATAACAAGTAGTGTTGACTGCTTCTACCTAGAATGCTTTATCCAGGCCCACAGCTCCCAACATTATTCTTGTTCTTTCTAATAGAGTTCTATTCATCCGCTTTGCCAGACCAATTTATTGTGTATGCCATGGTGAACTGCCTCTTTATACCTTCTTGCTTGGAAAAGCTATCAAATTCATTACCTATGTACTCTCCTCCATTATCTTTTTTTTTATAAGTCTCTCGTCCATTATCTGTCTTCAAACACTTGACCTGATTGCCTGAATCAAGTTCAACCCGCATTTTGACCTCAAGGACCCATTAGTGATTTTGATGATGCAAAACATTGTCTTAGCAGTAATATGTTTGCTAAGTGCTTTATAGGTGATGGATGCAATGCAAGTGCACAAAAGCATTGGATGAAGATAACTAAGTGATATTGAGTAGATTTGATTGTTAATAAAGATGTATTAGATGCAAAGTAAATGCAAAAGAGCATTTTATGAAGTGTTTTGAAGTTATGAAGATTGAGTGATAATAAAGTGATAAATAGGTTTGGCAAAATGTAAGTGATGGTGGTGGAGTTCTTAATGTTATTCAAAGTGTTATATATGAAGATTGTATATAATGATTAAGAATGGTAATGTGATGTCCAATCCAATAAAGGAGTCAGAAGATCACTTGTCATAAGACATGGTCACGCCTTAATGATCAGAAGATCACTTGTCATAAGATGTGGTCACGCCTTAATGATAATAGTCTTCTAATCTATGCTATAGTAACTAAACAATTTTAGACGTAGTCACGCCTTAACAAAGGTAATGAGCTTTAATGATGTTTTAGTTTAGGTGGATAGGTTCAAGTGTAAACCTTATTAAAACACTTGGGTTAATGGTGGTTAGTTTTAGGTGGATAGGTTCAAGTGTAAACCTTATTAAAACACTTGGGAGAATGGTGTTTAGGTTAGGTGGATAGGTTCAAGTGTAAACCTCAATAAAACACTTGGGTTAATTAGTGAGAGTTTGAAGTAAAAAGATAAAATATGTCATGGGCTAATAAACCTACAATTTATGCATATTGGACATGGTACATTGGAAGTTTAGGACTTAAGGAAAACTAAATGTGCAGAGTCAATTTCGGATGGGCTAATTAAACGAATTAACTGCACTAATTGGGCAATAATCATATTATAAATTATATATGGATTAAAAGCCCAATATGTCTAGTATTCAAAAAAATGTTTATTTAAATTTTTAGAGTTGAAAAATTAAAGATATAAATTTTTGAGTGATTTATGGTCATGCTGTCAGACAAGGGACTGAACATATAGGTTGTATTCAAACTTATGTCAAAAATTGTAGAAAATCATTTGAACGTCATAATTTGGTGGGGTTGTAGCTCTGGAAGTCTACTTTTCAATGCAAAAAATGGTGAAGCATTTTGAATTTTCTACAAGGAGATATTCTTGTTTGAATACAGACTACTCTAGCTGCAAGTCACATGCATTAGGCATCCATTGTTTGAATTATTGCAAAAGATATACGAATCTCTAGAAAACGTGCCATATATTATTGAAAAGGTATGGATGTCTAGTTTTTAGAATCATAATTTTCAATGAGTATTACTGGAGATATTGAATTTTGAAGGAGTCATGCTACATTTGTCAAGTAAGCAGGCAGCCTTGAAGAATGGAGCCTCACCAGTCAAGTTTGAATCTCTTGGTTGATTGACAACAGCCATTTCTGATTTCTTGCCTATAAAAGGAGGTATTTGAGGCATCAAAACATACACAAGAGCTTGAAGAAAGAATAGCAATTAAGAGTCACAATATTCATAAGTTATTTGAGAGTTTATGTTGTAATTGTGAGAAAAAACCTTCATTCTTCTTCTT
>CANYLF010557583.1:0-10380 GCA_948193215.1 Bocquillonia castaneifolia | reverse complement strand
AAAGATATTTTAAAACTGAGGTATACCATTATTGCAATAAAATAAGAGTATATAGATAAGAATTTCCTGTATACAACTCAGAACAGAAGTGAGAAAAGCTCAATAATAAATAAATTTACAAAAACGGCGACTCACGTAATTCTTTAATTTTCCTCCAAAACCAATATTCATTAAACTGTTTCCTTTTTTTTTTTTTTGCTTTTCTCAGATACACACTCTCTTTCTTTCCAAAGGCAAAAACATAAACTTTAGCTTTCAGATTCTTTTCTCTTCATTGTTATCTTCTCTAAAGCTTTCATCTTTTACTTATTACATTTATTACAGAGCACCATTTTTTTTGTCAATACCTTTTCTCTTTGGGTTCCACTGCACATGTAAGTAACTGTCAAGTAAGTTTTTTTTTTTCTGTATTTTTTTGTTAAACTGACATCTTTGTGATGAATGTGTTGCTGTTTTTTTTTACTTTTGTTTATATATATATATTTGCTTTGCAGTTTTGTTAAACTGACATGTTTGTGATCTGTGGGTTCTTTTTGTTTTATGGTCTTTTGTTATTTTTTTTTCTCATAGATTGTTGGATTGCTGAGAAATTTCCTTATTCTTGTCTACAACTGAAAAATTAAAAAATAGATCATTAATGTGTTTGATTATTGGTTGACTAGTTTTTTTTATTACTTACTCTCTTTGATGCATAAAGATTGCAGCTTTTATAATGCTCTCTTATTTCCGTTTTGGAAACAAATTTTTAGGACAAAATTCAGGTTTTTTTTTAAATCATGATAATGGATTTTTTTATTGACTTTTTGCTGATTGTTGGTTTTTTGTTACTTTGGTAAAAAAAAATCCCATGTTTTGATGAAGTTTGTTTAGTAAAGTTTTAACCTTTACTAAATAATGCAGATGGGTTTTCCTTTTTTCTTTGTTCTGAGGCTAATTTGATTTGTTGTATTTGCCTGTTGTGTGAGTATTTCTGTATTTTCAGAGTTAATTAAAGTTCAAAATTCAATGTCTTTGGCGGGTTTGTTACGCCTGTGTATAGACAACTCGAGTCAGTTTCTTCAATTAGACTATTATAGTTGAATTCAGTCTTGTTATCTTCTTCTTTGTTTACAATATTTTTTACCAATTCAACATTTGTCTGCATACCAAGTTGTACTTTTTTTTTTCATTTCCTTGGCTATGAATGCTAAAACTTTCCTTTTCTTTTGTTGAGTGTTTGACTTTTCAGTTTTCAATTAAATGTGTGTCAGCCAATTTATGGATTCTTGAAATTAGTAGTTGAAATGTCAAATTCAGAAAGCTTGTCATGTAATAAAGCTGCAGCAAAATGTAATTTGTAATTTGTTTGACCTGTGTATTATAGTGCTACAGAATGCAAATTTTGTATGGTTTTTGACTTCGATTTATGTTGCAGTTTAATCAATGGAACAAAAGTTTCTATAGTGAATAGCAAAGGCCAAGGAAATGAAAGGGGAGTCATCTGGATTGATCATAGGGATTTCAATAGGGGTGGTTATTGGAGTGCTTTTGGCTATTTTAGCACTCATTGGTTTTAGATATCATAGGAAGCGATCACACATAGGGAATAGCAGTTCGAGGAGGGCTGCAACTCTCCCTATCCGAGCTAATGGTGCTGATTCATGTAATATACTATCAGACTCGACTCTTGGTCCGGAATCACCTGTTAAATCTCGACGAAATGGCATGTCCTTTTGGCTCGAAGGATTTAAGAGGAGTAATGTGGTGGCAGTGTCTGGAATACCAGAGTATTCGTACAAGTATGCGTTTTCCTTTTACCTTTTGTCTATTGCCCCTGCCAATTGATATTTTACTACTTCATATGTCTTGTTCTTCTGTCGTTCTTGCACTGTTGTCTCTGCTATGATGGAGTACCACAATTGTACAAGGAAGTGTAATCTCTTTTATACATAGATGTTGTATATTTGACATTATTTATGGTTGATATCAGCTGACATTACTACGAGTAACAAATGTATACATTTCTGGTTGTGACAGATGTTGGAAACATTATAAAATGACCAGTTGTGGTTCCTGTTAATATGTAGGACACTTCTCTTTAAGTTCATTCTTGTTTATTATCTGTTGTGCAATTCTTCAGGGATCTGCAAAAGGCAACTTATAATTTTACAACACTAATAGGACAGGGAGCATTTGGTCCTGTATATAAAGCTCAGATGTCAACTGGCGAAACAGTTGCTGTTAAAGTGCTTGCAACTGATTCCAAGCAAGGGGAAAAAGAGTTTCACACTGAGGTATGATTTGTTAAGAGTTTATTTCTACCAAGGATATAAACTCCAACAAATAATTCTTTTTTGGACACATATTCAACTTGAACACTGCATATGACAGCACCCACATGCATGTGCCTTGACTTGTGCACCTTGAAGGTTTATAGAAGTAATTTAAATGCATTTTATCTATTTGCATGACTTCTCTTACTTCAATTTATTTATAGGTTCTTTATTTTTATATGAATTCCATATGGATTGTATGTCATCTGTAATGTTTTAACTCTTGATCATCCTCAGGTTATGCTCTTGGGAAGGCTGCATCACAGAAACCTAGTGAATTTGGTTGGATATTGTGCTGAAAAGGGTCAACATATGCTTATATATGTCTATATGAGTAAAGGCAGCCTGGCTTCTCATTTGTACAGTAAGCCATTGTTTACTTTGTGTGCGATAGGAAAACTGATTTATTCCATGGCACCTCTGATTGGATAGCTAGCATATAATAGCATTAAAATCAGCATCATTTTACCACAGGAAAGTTGTTTCTGCTCATGCATTAGTTATGAGCTTATAATAGCTTAGATTTTAGTAGTTAAGAACTTGTACCTCATTAGAGTTATAAACAAAAATGAATACTATTTTTGTCACATATGCAATGTCCTACTTTAGGGACCAAAGTGGTCATAATATGTTCAGGCTCCGTTTTAAATGGAAGGACATCCACAAAAGTTCCTTGTTTGGTGCTCTTGTCCGAGGACTAATGACATGATCAGCAGCCTCCAGCTTTTTAGTATTATTCTTTAGTAGGATCAATTTAGAAAGTTGAAATTTCTTTAATTCACAATTCAAATATTTGTGTGCAAAACTTCAAGACTTATCTACTACATTGCACTTTGTTTCTATGAGGTTAGGACTCTGGATTTGTGCTGAGCTTGCTAGTGATGCAATATTTATAGTAAATTTAGTTATTTCTAATTCATCTTAGTTAAGTATAATTCAATGATGAAATGAAGATATAGAGAAGGTCGATACTTGCATGCAGTCCTTCATTTTCCAATTGTACGTGCCATTTTCATGCAGCATGACATAAATTTTCTTCTATGTGCAGGTGAAAACCATGAACCATTGAGCTGGGATTTGAGGGTTTATATTGCTTTAGATGTAGCAAGGGGGCTTGAGTATCTTCATGACGGGGTAAAATTCTAACTTGTTTAGATAATTGCGTATATATGTATCCGTGCATATGTGCACCCATGAAACATTATTATTACCTCAATCCTTCAGAAAATTTATTTATATTGTCAATATTTTTTAATCTTTGCTGCAGGCAGTTCCCCCAGTAATTCATCGGGATATTAAATCTTCCAACATTCTGTTGGATCACTCTATGAGAGCAAGGGTATGTTAGTTGTCAATGATAAATCACTGTCTCAATACGGAATCCTGTTAAAGCAGACTTTTTTAGTTTATACTAATTTGTCATCATCGGTTACACTGACTCAAGTAGGTGGCTGATTTCGGTCTTTCGAGAGAAGAAATGGTAGATAGACATGCTGCTAATATACAGGGAACATTTGGATATCTAGATCCCGAATACATATCTACAAGGACGTTTACGAAAAAAAGTGATGTCTACAGCTATGGAGTGTTGCTTTTTGAACTTGTAGCTGGCAGAAATCCTCAACAAGGTCTCATGGAATATGTGGAACTGGTAAGAACTATAATTTTCCTGTCCTAGTGTCTTTACTTAAAGCAAGCCAATTGACATGAGCATGAACGAACCATAATTTAAGTGAGACATGAATGCAATTTCTAAATTAAAATGTAATATGATCTTATCTATATACAGGCAGCGATGAATACTGGGGGGAAAGTCGGGTGGGAGGAAATCATAGATTCACGTTTAGATGGGAAATTCGACATGCAAGAGTTGAATGAGGTAGCAGCACTTGCATATAAATGTATCAACAGTGTACCAAAAAAACGGCCAGCCATGAGAGACATCGTCCAAGTTCTTACAAGGATCCTCAAGTTAAGACACAACAGAAGGCATCACAAAAAGTCACTTTCACTTTCTGCCGCAACAGCAGATGAAGTTTCTATAGACATGGATCAAGCGGAAGATAAGACTCCAGTTTCAGAATGCCACAGAAGAGAAGAGTCTATAGACAGTGCTGATACTTGTGAATTCAGATGATTGATTGGTTTATTCATTTTTATTACATTCCATGCCTCTTTTTTTTCCCCCCTTTTGGTTTATGGTTTGGATTTTCATCTTTTTTTTTTGTGAGATATACATGCCGGAAAAAAGGAGTTTAGATGGAGACTGAAGAGTCAAATTCAGTTTTCTTGTAATTTTTGTGTAACATAATTAGGCCTCTAATTTTGTGCATTGATCTTTCAGAATTGAGAATGCAAGAAAATACCCTTATCTATGACTGATACTTCATTTTTGCCACTCTTATTGGAAGAGGTCCAATTATCACCTGACTGTCAAAAAGAAAATGTAATTCTAAAATTTAAAAAGAAATTGCAGTTCTATAATACTAGTGTCTTGGTCATGATGATTTGGAAGGCAGATTGAATATGTACAATAAATTAATCAAATGGTTGCAGGTCAGCTTATTATTAATTGTTTCAATGCTATAACATTTATAAAATAATAGATAGTAGTACACATCAAAAAAAAAAGGTCTTCATTACCGAAAAATACTGAAATTTTTCGACTTTTAACAATTATATTACAAATTTTCAATAATTACGTAGTAAATTCTAATCTATCAATTCTTTTTTAAAAGTACTATAAAATCACTTCAACATGTAAAAAATTGATTGTGACCTACTGTAGCAATTTTTAAATAGAAAAAATAAAATAATAAAATAATTAATTGAATATTGCATTAACTGTAATAGTCAAAATATACAATTTTATTTTTTTAAAAGTACTGTCTAAAATTAGAGCACATAAGTCAAAATAAATAAATGCATTTTAATTCTTTTAGGTAACTAACATGTAATATTTGAGTCGGTTTGTCTTTTAAAAGTTAAACAAATTATTTTGACAAGTTAAGAGTGATATTTTTTTAGCTTAAAACAAAGAGTGACATTTTTTTAGCTAAAAACAAGTTACAATAATATTTTTTTAACCGAAAAAGTGATAGCAGGGTGTTTTTGAAAAAATATTGATAGATTAGTGTTTATTATGTAATTTTTGAAAGTTTGTGATAAAATTGTTAAAAGTCAAAAAATTTAAATATGTTTTAATAATTAGGCCAAAAAAATAGTAAATTTATCTAAATCCGGTTCTATTTTAATTTAACGTGCTACTTTATTGCTACTTGTTATATAAAGCACTGAATTATTACATGCACAATGAATAATATAGACTAAACACATCTACAAATACCTAAACTATCACTAATTTACTACTTTGACACTTTAACTTTTTTATTTATCTTAGAGACCTAAACTATGCATTTTAAATATATGAAACACCAAAACTAACATGTTCTTGTCACTTTAACACTTTAACTATATTTATTTTTCCACACAAGTACCAAATTATATGTTTATAAACAAAACTGTAAATGTCTAAAATTACTAAAATATATAGTTTAGGTGTCTAAAACTACTAAAATGCATAATTTAGACGTCTCTAAGGCAAATTAAAAGATTAAAGTGTCAATATGATAAATCAGTGATAGTTTAGATGTTTATACATACCTTCTGCCAATAATATATTTGGAATACTTCATTCAAAAATATTCTATATAAAAAATTCATAAAATTTATAATCATTTACATTGTTTAAACAATATTATAATGTAATGGGTTATATTGTATTAGCCCTAAAGGAAGTCTAGTCCAGCCCAAACCACTTCAGCAAATCCTTTGTTTTCCACTTAATTTTATTTTTTTAAAAAATAAGGGTAAATTACGATTGCCCCACTAAGGTATAACCTATTACACTATTTTACCTCCGAGTTTTATATATTATACATTTATCCTTTGCATTTTATTTTTATTACACTAATTTCTCCCTTTGATACAATTTTAATCATTTTTTTTATCATTTTATATTAAATTAAAAATAATAACTTATAGTTAACAATAGAATATGATACTATAATGTTAAAAAATCCAAATTAGTGTCTAAATATATTTTATTATAAATAAAAATGCTAATAAATGTATTATCATTAGAGTTTATAAGTATTTATATAAATATATTTAGACATTAATTTGAATTTTTTTAGTATTATAGTATCATATTCTATTTTTAACTATAAGTTATTATTTTTAATTTAATATGCAATGATAAAAATGATTAAAATTCTATTAAAGGGAAAATTAGTGTAATAAAAATAAAATATAGGGATAAATATATAATATATAAAACTTAGGGGTAAAACAGTGCTCCAGGTATACCTCTAGGGCGATCATAATTTACCCAAAAAATAAACGAATAAAACGTCGTCGTTTATTAGACTATATCATCTGTTAACAGAGGCGCTCTTTCGTTATCCATTTACTATCAGAACTCAGAAGAAGAAGAAGCTCAAAGAAAATGGCAGCAATGGCTGCACTTCAAAGCTCAATGCTTTCACTTTCTATTTCTTCCAACTCTTTCTTTGGCCAACGTCTCTCCTTTCCCTCTCTCTCTTCTGCAACTGTATGTTATAAGCTTCTCCTTTGTTTCTTCCTCTATTTGTTTTTCTGTTTAATTTATTGACATGTGCCTTTGAATTCTCAATTTTGCATTTTGTTGGTGTCTTTTACTTTTTTGTAGGCAGTATTAAAATGGGTCTTTGCTTGAATTTGAGTTGGCTGCTTGTTCATTGTTGGGTTCATCTGTGAAATATTGTGAAGTAATAATCTCTTTTTGTGGTCAATTACATTGTGTTTAATGGAATTTTGATAGTGTGATTTCTTTATGGGTTTTGGTTAAATTTACAAAATTTTTATTATGGATTGTACTTGATGATAATCAATTATGCATATCTTTTGACATAAATGTTAATCTCAATGTAAATTCATAGGATTTGTGCCCTTTGTGAGCCTGTTTCATCACATTATTGTAGTTTCTCTGTGGGTGCAATTTGGAGAAGTTGTCTTATTATTATTATCATCATCATCAGTGTATGCGTTTCATGGTTTGAAGTAGTTACAGTTTGTCTACTTTCTGATGAAGTTTAATGAAGCTTGTCATTTGCATTATATGGTTCATGTAATTTCGAGTCTAGTTGGTTATTTCCTGTAGCCATTTAATAAATGCTCTGCTTGTTTTCTATGCAGGTGAAAACGCCAGAGAATGCATGCCTTATTGTTGCAAAGGTTAGTATCATGAATCCTTTTCATGCCAATTGCTTTTTTTTCTTTGGCTTTCTTTGTTAATGAACTTGTTATGAGGTTTGTATTGGGAGAAAACAAATGCAATATGCTTTAAAGAATGAAAATTTAGAGGAACTGAACAATTATATATACACTTGTGAGCAATAGATTATAATACATGCTTCTGGGAATTTCTATAAGATAATAATAGACTTGTAGAATCTCTCGTACATGAGAATTTACTTGTGTAAACCTAGTTGATGTTCTAGTTCATATGTTTAGTGAAGCCACTAGAGAGAGGTATACCTTTTCTTAAATATTTGATGAGTACGGAAAGACAATACAAGCATTACTGCATTAATTGTTTTAAATTGGAATCATTTGTTGATTACCTTGAGTGTTGATTTGTTGCTACATCAATGAGCTCACTGCGAGCAACATGAAGCCCCATGACTTGACAGCTTCACTTCAACATTTGTATTGTTCTTCGGTTTCCTATTAATCAAATCCGCTGATTTGTTTGGTAGAATGTGATTAGCATGATTGCTGTCCTGTGGGCATTGAACAACTAGGCTTTTAATAAGCAAGTGGTCCTTTTTTCTTTTCCTCTAACAGCTTAAGCGATGGGAGCGGAAGAAATGTAAGCCAAACAGTCTTCCTATTTTACACAAAATGCATGTTAAGCTAGGAGACACAGTTAAAGTGATATCTGGAGATGACAAGGGGAAAGTTGGAGAGGTGACCAAGATCTTCAAACATAACAGCACTGTGGTAGTCAATGATATAAACCTGAAGACAAAGCATGTGAAGAGTAGAGAAGAAGGAGAATCTGGACAGATTATTAAGGTTTCTTTCATGGGTTTACTGTTATTTAAGTCCACTCTAGTCATAGAGTTCTTATATTTTAGTCATTTTATCTGATAAGATCCATGCCGTAAGTTTTGTCGAGAAAATTCCTGTCTTATTTTCTGCTTTAGATTCACCTCAATATTTTTGTTCTGAAACTGCTTTTATTCCTATTTCAAATTGTATTAGCATGCCATCGCTGAAGATTTAGATATGCATTTTGTTTTGATTGATATATTATTGGTTTGTTTACGTAATAGACTTGATCTTTGTATTGAATTCTTGTTGCATGTTGTGTGGAAGTGACAAGTGGAATTCTGAATTTGGTTTTACAGATCGAAGCACCCATTCACAGTTCAAATGTTATGCTCTACTCAAAAGAACAGGATGTAGTGAGCAGGGTGGGTCACAAAGTCCTTGATAACGGGAAGAGAGTTCGTTACCTCATAAAAACAGGTGAAGTTATTGATAGTGCAGAAAATTGGAAGAAGCTAAAGGAAGAGAAGAACAAGAAAACCGAAGCAGTTGCTGCTTCATAGGAACTCAATGCATGCGTTTGCAATTGATATAAACTCTAGAACTCTAGGTGAGTTTTGTCAGCTTTTGGTTCTTTACTGGTCAAATTATTTTTGGCATTTCCATTTCTGTTATAACTTGTACATTGCCAAAGTCAAGTTAGACCACTCTTTGTACGGCCAACTGATACAGATGCATAATTTCTAGCCAAAACTTGTAATGTTCTATTGTGCTGTATCAAATGCAATTAGTTGATTGAGCTTGTGTAACAGCTTTCATCTTCATTACCAAAAGCGAAGATCCAATTCATGTGTTTGCAATAGGGAAGGTAGAAGGTAACAATAGTTTGCACGTTTCATTAAATCAGATGGGAATTGCTTCTTTAGGCACCAGATGGGGCTGTGGATTCTGGTAATCTTTTCTTATCTAGCTAGAATATAATTGTACAAGGGAGAATAGAAATTAAAAGGGATGATTTTTAGCCCTTGGTTAGTTTAACTAAAAAATGGAAACAGGAATTGTATTCTCCCATTAATAAAAATCATCTATTTTTCCTTCTCATGAAAATCAACTCAAACCACATATTAATCCATCAAATTAATAAAAGAATAAAATGATTATAAATCACTCAGTCCAACCCCAAATATTCACTACTCTTGCTTGTAATACAATTTTGCTTGTAATACACTAACTGTATACAGGGCGAATAGGGTGAGGTGGACGCGCCTCCAGTTGCCGTCGGAGGTAACCGAGGGCCTTAAATAATCCCTTCATTCACCCTTTTATTTTTGAGAGGGCTTCATTCACCTTTTTAGTTCTTTCTCTACTGCCTTCATTTATGTCTTTTAATCTAACATCTTCCTTCTTCTATTACCACCTAATCCACAAAAATTCATGGAATTCTAAATTTTTTGATATTTGGTTTAAATTAAAATTCATTTAAAATTCTAATTTTTAAATTTCATGAAATTGGTTATAACTAACTAAATTTCATATTTTATTATGATAAAAATACCCTTAAATTCTATAGTTTTAATTTTTCATATTAAATATAAAAATTCATTTGCAAATGAATACCAGTGAAATTTATTTCCAAATGAATTCTATATTCCGATGGAATTCAACTAAACAAATCCTCATTGAATTTTCCTGACTATCCCATTATCACTACTTCAGAGCTCTCCAAGTGGCAGTTAAATGTAAATGTAGTCTTCACATGCCCTGCTCTGAGTTTCTACATGTACAAACACTACTAAGCCTATTGAATTGCGGTGTCCTGCTCTTTTCTCAAACATTTGAATGTATCACAGGTGGATCGAGTAACCTGTAAAATTACATGCTTTCTAAAATGGTCCAATTGGTTTTAAATGTACGATTCACTTTAATCATGCTTTTATAACCAGGGTCATGAATCACATCTAAGAGCATCCCCAAG
>CANYLF010557576.1:0-13382 GCA_948193215.1 Bocquillonia castaneifolia | reverse complement strand
TAGAGCTCCATATGGCTAGACTCCAGCGATCTTAGGAGAAAGAATTTTCTTATTATTAATACTACTTAAATTTTATTTAATAGAGTAAAAATAAGTTAAAGATTATTATAATATTTTTATATGAAAGTTTATTATATGATTAAGTAAATATTTTTAGTAAGAATATATTAAGTATACGTATAAATGGGTTTAAAAAGGAGAGGCGTTACACAAGACATGACGTAATGGTAGAGATGTTTGTAATCAATTTGGAAGTCTCATGTTCGAATTTCCTCCCTAATATAAAAAAAATTACAGTTTTTAAAGTATCCTCATAAATTTTTAATTGAGTTATCTATAAAAATAAACAAACCAAATGTATATTTAATGCCCAAGTTTATATAAAAAATTTTATTTTAATATGACTCATTTATAAAAAAAAATTATATTTAATTAAAATACATGTTTTTATCTTACTGAAATAAAATAGTAAAGATGACATGGTTTTAAAATTTATTAAAACTATATTATCATAAAATTTTATTTGTTTTTTATATGATTTTCATAAAATTATTTGATTTACAATCATTTTAATTATCATTATCATTATCATAATATTTTCTTTTATTTTTATTATTAATAAAATTTTAGAGTTTGAAATTTTTTTATTAAATTATTAATTAATTTGAGTATTATTTATTTTAATTTTTTATATAAATATAATGTAAAATCATGTAAAAATTAATAAAAGTTAAAATTCGGTAAAAATAAAAATTATAAAATCGGAAGGGTAAAACAGTAAAGTATAAATATATGGAAGGGGTAACTATAAAATAAAAATATAGGTTAGGGTAATAGTTAAACGGAGTAAAATTTGAGGGGGGCAAAAATATAATATATAAAACTTAGGGGTAAATCAGTATAATAGGTTAAACCTAGGAAATCGTAATTCACCCTTTTTGAATTAATAGTTAATCTTTTAACTAATTCCAATAAAAATACAGTAAATGTATTTTTTTTAAAATGCTTCATCTAGAAATAATATTAGTCTATCAGACTGCCCACCCTATGTACCTTGATATTGATGGAGTAATAGTCAAAAATCAAAATATGACCAGGTCAGGGTTGCTTGGTTTTTAAAATCACCGTCCTTTGAAGAAGTCCATGATTTTTTTTTCCCACCATTAATAAATTCTCTTCTTTTTTTTTTTTTATAAATTCTCTTTGATTTGTTAGGGCATCATCATCAGTAGTTAAACACAACAAAAGTTTAATGTGCATGTCAACTCATCAATTTATTAAACTCTATAATTATTATATTCTCCTCTTCAATAATATAGAATCCACAATTAAATATACCTCTATTATTTAATATTATCTAAACTAAAAAATAAAAGAAAAAGGTAAAAAACTGTCAAGAACCGACGATCAGAACGATTAATATGTATTAAACTCTTATTGAGCTCTCACAATGAAAAATATAATGAAAAGAGAGTTTAATAAACCCACCATTATACCCATTGCATATGCCCTTAAGCCTTAATACAATTGTGGGTGAGGGTCAGTCCATCAATATAATCCTAACACATAAATTTTTGTAGTTACGTACAGATTACATATAATATAGTAGTTGACAAGAGAAGTGGTTAATTTGTGGGTACCCTAACAACCCCATTGAAACAAGGCTATTTTCTGAGTGGGGGATTAAAGCTTCAAGGTGATCCAATTTTCAATTCCTACCATCACCTACTTCTGTTTCTTTTATTAGTGCTTTTGCTAAAGTAATTCATGATCAATAGAAAAAGCTTAATAAAATTTATTTGCTTCTGAGTCCAGCTAAGAATTGTATAATAAAATTTATTTGCTTCTGAGTCCAGCTAAGAATTGTATAATGTACTATATTACATTGGATCCTCTTTTCCGTATGGCATATTAAAAAAAAAAGTTTCTTTTCCTCTAATCACAAGTAAATAAATAGTATTTGGAATCCTTCACACTATTCCTTCTAACAACTAAACTAATCATATTCTAGAATTTGCTGCTTATGTGAATTTGTTCTAAATTGAAAGTATCATACTTCCAAGTAAAGCCTCTCATTCCTCAAATCTCAAATCAGAGATTATAACAAAATGGCTGTAGCTAAAAAGAGACTAATAGTTGAGAGCCTTCCATGCACATACCAAAAAGATTAGCACCGACAAACTAAGCTCGTATGGAAAACTAAATCAATGTTTAACGACTTGAAATTATCACATATAATCCATATGAAGATTGAGAATTCTTATACACCTTTAATATATAAAGCAGCATATAGCATAAATACTAGTTCTTCGTATGGAAAACTAAATCAATGTTTAACGACTTGAAATCATCACATATAATCCATATGAAGATTAAAATTCTTATACACCTTCATTATACAAAGTACACTATATAACATAAATACTAGTTCTTTCTTTTTGAACATATAATCATTTATATAGGATAATTTTAGTTATTTATATGCCAAACCAGAGAACAAAAAGGACCATAAACAGCCATTCATAAAACAAAATTATACATCACAATAGGCTGCTGCTCTTTAAGCTCAGCCTCCTTCCTATTCCCATAACTTCTCCCTGCAAATTTCCCTTGAACCTTTGATAATATATTTAGAGCTAAATAATTCTCTGTTTTTTTTTTTTTTTAATCTTCTATTCTATATCAAACTCTATTGTGTCACCATGTATTTGTATCCGAATGTCTTTGTATAGTAAACTGTTCAAGGGCTTTGTTCTTCAAATATGTCCAGAAGGGACAGGGCCTGAAAACCAAATAGAAAGATCAGTCGGACCATGGCATGTCAACTATATTTAACAGAACATTGGTAATTAATATTCACGATTTTTTCATTATGTTGACAAGGTAAATTACCTCAGGAATGTTGAGTTCGAGCCTGAACTTAGGTCCATCATAATGGTGGAGAATTGGCCTGAAAGAGTCCTCTTCAAGAGGTTCACAGATTTTCCTTGTAACAACTCTAACCTGTGGACAAATAGAAACTATATTTTAGGCCAAAAACATTTATAATTCACTTGCAAGATTTAATAATTCAGTGGTGTCTCAATTTCTTATAACCAAGTCCAGGATCTGTACCTGCGCAGGGAAACGTGATTCACCAGCGCACTTCTTGTCTTCCCAGGCTGAAGGATCAATGTTTGTTCCTCCAAAACTTGCAGCCTATACAATAAATAGCGCATATAATTAGGTGATTTACCAAATTAACAACTAAATTTCAATCTTTTAGATGATACAGAATTATGAAAAAGAAAGGTAAAAAAACACACAAACCTCAAAGATTCCATGGAGTTGGTGAGTGGAGTAGTTGTAGAGGAAAAGAGGCAGCCCTGGAGTGATTTGCCTGACTGAATCTCTGTAACGAGGAGGCAGACCTACAAAACAATAATTCAAGAAACAGTTCTATAAGAATTTTAAAAATCCAACATCAAAACTTGTGAAGGATCAAAACTCAAAAACCAGAAAGGAAGCAAGAAACCAATAATTAAAACTTACCAAAGAGCTGCCTCTTGAGGTTTTCTTGCATAGTATCATTGTTGCAGACAAAAATATAGCCACCGACAGTTTCATTCCTAGGAAGAGCTTCAGTTGGTGGAAGTGTCTTGAACCTCTTATCAGTACCATTTTTCCCATCCTTACCATCATTGCTATTATTATCATTATTATTATTACTCTTCTTGTTAGTATTCTTCTTGCTACTTTTGACTCCATGATCATCCTCTCCTTTGTTCTTATAACCCTTCACATTAACATTGAGATTGTTGTTGAGGCTGTAATTGGTGTTCTTAGAATAGATCCCCTTATTGAATCCACCATTGATTCCAACATTCTTTTGAGATCCAACACCACCAATCACTTGACCAATTGGACCAAGATTGTAACCTTTTGCACTGGATCCCATCTTCCATCCATCATTAAATCCATTTAAATCAGAAGAATTAACACTAGATCCAAACTTCCAACTATTATCATTAAAACCATTCAGATCAGAAGAACTAACACTAGATCCCAACTTCCAACTATTATCATTGAAACCGTTCAAATTAGGAGAAGCAACAGAGTTAACTAATCCTCCTCCACCTCCGAGTTTCCAATCATCATTTAATCCATTGAAATCAGACACTTTTGACTTGATAGTAGCATTAGAAACAGAATTATTATTATTATTATTAACTTCACCTCCAACTCTTATATCAAAATTCCTCCTTTCATCTGGCCTCTTTGACGCATAAGAATTGCTCCAAATTGAATCATTCAGTGACAAATTTGCTAAATTTGAAGTCTGTAGCCTAAGCTGATCACTGAATTGATAAAATGATTGCTGGTTGTTCTCCATCTTCAACACAAAATTCACTTCAAAATCAGTCAGAGAACAGCAAAACACGAACTGGGTATCAAAGATATATATATATATATATATAAACAGTAACTGGGTATCAAAGATAAGCTAGAAACACGAGGTGGGTATCCAAGAAAAATAAGAAAAATACAGAGCGTTAAAAGCAGAGGAAAGTGAAAGACTTGAGCTTTGCAATTGGGTGAGAGAGAAAATAAAGTGGGTGGGAAAGGAAGTGTTAAATAAGGAACGGTTTTAGATGGGAAGTTTCGACGAAAGTGAAATGAATTTGAGCAAATTAAGGGATAACGTGTCGATTTGTCAAAGTGCGAAAATTTTAACTTTTACAAATACAAATGAAAGGTGTAAAATTAAAATAAACATTGTTCTTTGTAAAAAAATAGTTTTAGTAAAAGAGTAAATATTAACTTTAAAAATAAATGAATTAGTAAAATTATATATATTAAATTGAAGAAATATAAAAGGTTAAAATTTATCATAATTTTTAAAAATTAGATTAGATTTGGATTATTTCTAAAAAAAATAGGTGAATCCATTGATAAAAATATAATGAAATTAAATAAAATGATTTTGTTGATGATAAAGTAAAAAATTTGAAATTAAATAATTTTTTTGAGGGAAAAGTAATAGAAATATATCTGTTAGTTTTTTTTATAATGAGATAAAATTTAAAAAATGTTAGTTTTTTTAGATGACAGATAAATAGAATTTTCGAAAATTAGTTGGGGAGAGGGTGATGATGCGATGGATGATGGCGGCAAAAACGCGGCATTGTATTGTGGTGTGGGGGCGTGGATTGAGAGGTGAGGTGGCAATTGGAGGAGAAAAAGATTTGTTTGATTGATTTTTTTTTTTTTTTTTGAGAGTTACTTTCCTTTCTAGAAGGTCTTCTAGCAACTTCTTCTTTGGTTTGGAATTGGATTGAGTTCACACTTTGAAAATCAAGTCTATTTTTGTTTCTTTATTAGTAATTTTCTAACTTAAGTGCTAAGTTAAGCCTTCAGCATTAAATAATTTTTTTTTTGATAATAGCATTAAATAATTTTTAGTTTTGTTTTACTGGACAGTATCATATACACTATGCTCTAGATTTGAACCCTTTCGGAAGTATAATTTCAGAAATATCTTCATAAAATTGCAACCTCTTTATTAAAAATATTTTTTTGTACGGATATTTTCTATCTTGTATTTTTTTATCTTATAATAATTGATATTTCTAATATATTGTTTTAAGAATGAACAACAGTGACTGAAGTGATTTAGAAAAGTTTATAAATAAAAAAATTCACTTATATTAGTATCTGATCAATTAAATCCGATTTTATATGTCTGAATTAAATCACTTATATTAGTCAAAAAAACTTCTTTATTATTAAAGATCACATAAATAAAAAAAATCATATTAATGGAAATAAAATTCAATTGACCGAAGCTTAAACCAGTGGCCCATTTAACTTGGCCACTAGTTGGATTTCTAAGACACTAATCTAGGTCTAGGAGTAAAATAAAAAAAAAGAGTGGATAAGATTAATTTATTAGTTTTTAAAATACACTGATCTTTTTTTTTTCAAAAATTAGTATTTATCATTAGTTTTGAGATAGAAAATATGAAATATTAAATATAATTTTTATTATTATTTATTTATTTTATTTTATTTTTATATTCCACTCCATTGCATAGTTTTTTTATTAAGGTGAAGGGAATTTAAATTTAAGACTCTCATGTTCAATATAAGGTGTTTTAATCACTGAGTTAAACCTGCAGAGATAATTTATTTATTTTTATGGAGTTTATAATTTATTTATTTTTATGGAGTTTTTTGATCCTAGATTCCAGATGTATTTCAATAAAATATGTTGACCTATTTGGGCACTTAAATCTTGTTTTAATGTTGATTATTATCCTAAATCAATGTATTTAACATTTGATTTTTTTTAAGGTTGATTTAAGCTTCAAAAATGAGTTTCAGGTTTATAATGATCGTTGTTAAATCAGAGACTGATTTTTTCAAAAGAAACAGAAACACACACGAACGAAGAGCATCAATAACGAACGTAACAATGAGTTCAATGTTAACCAACAACGATCGTTACTTTACAACAATGAGTTCGTTTATATTCAAATACCCCAGGAACAACGAACTAGTGGGATTGACAACGAGTTTGTTGTGATCAACAATGAGTTCGTTGTGAATCAACAACGATTGTTGTGACCATGTCAGCAGTATTTATTACATGTTTTTAAAAGGCTGAAAAAGTTGGACAACGGCTATATTTTCATCTCTAACCTTCCCAATGGTCATGAGAGCATCTGGGGGTATAAAAAGCTCAAGCCTAACTCATTTCTAAGGTAATCAATAACTCTCTAATCATCAATTGTTGTAAATTACTTGGATTGAGTTAGAAACCCTAATTTTTCATTATCATATATTTTTGTTGATTGTAAGAGCCTTATGTGCTCATTTGATTTCCTTATAAAGCCAGCTCTTGGGGAGTGAGATTTAGAAATCAATTTGTGAAAGGTTTAAGTGTTAGCCTCAAGTAAAACACTTGGGACAAGGATTTCTAGAGAGAGAAACACTTGAGTTTGTTTTGTGGGTTAAGCCTTAGAAAAAACCACATTGTAAAGGTTTGGTGTAATCCTTGTAAACACTAGGTTTTGAGTGAGCCTATAATAAAAACTTCTTGTAAAGGTTTGAGTGTGAGCGAAAAGAAAACACTTGGGTTTTGATCTTGAACCCGGCAAAAGGATCAAAGATAGTGGAATACTCAATTGGAGATTAGAGAGTGGATGTAGAACTTATTGTGTCCGAATCACTATAACTCTTTGTGTTGTGGGTGTGTAATTGACTTAAACTTAACTCTTCTCTTAAAGTTTTTAATTTTTAATTACTAATTAATTCACCCCTATTGGTGCCTAGGGATTTCAAAATAAATTAATAAAAATAATAATGAAAAGCAGTAGTTGCTCCCTAAAAAATGTGTTTACGATCTGGAAAATTTTTTTGAAAAAAAAAGGAAGAAAAGAAAAGGACTAATGGATTAAAATAGAAGGTGGAAAGAGGAGGAAGTGAGCAAGCAGTAAACATGTGAGTTAGAGTTGGAGATGACCAGACACGTGACTGGAAGGGAAGAGGTGTCGGCATAGACTACATCTACACGTAATATATACTTATAAAACTTCGCTTAATTGTGTTTTTTGGCCCGTGGTCAATCCGTGGCTTCCAAACGCGAGTCGACACCTCTTCAGCTCGTGGTTACGTCGCTTGTTGCAACCTAAAACCTAGGAGTGTACCGACTCGTGAGGCATTTTTTTAAACCGAACCAAAACTTACTGGTTAACAAAATTTTGATCCGAAACTGAACCGTTAGATAGAAAAGTCCATCGTTTGGTTAATTGAATTTTTGATTGGTTAACCGTTAATTTCCGGTTACCCGTTAAAAATTAATTTTTTTTATAAGCTACAAATTTCTCATTAATTTATAGAGGTAAAAATTTTAATTATAATTTTAACACAAAAAATGTCTATATATTATAAAAAATATGTAAATAAATAAAATATAACAATATCCAAAATAAAAAATTTAATAAAAAAACTATAAAATGGAGGAAATAATAAGATTTTAGAATGAGAATAAATTGGAATCAAGAAAAGAAAATTAATGATATATTAGAAGTTTTAGGGTTACAAGTGATGGGTTTGGGACTTTGGCTTATAATTTTTAACTTCTAAGAATTATAAAATATTTAAAAAAATATATGTATATAATTTTCGAGCGGGTACCCGAAACCCACGGGTTTTTTAGGATAAAAACCTAATCCGACCTGTAACCCGAAATTAAAAAAAAAATCTAAACCTAAACCATTGATTCGATTAACCTAATTTTTTGGTTTGGATTGATCGGTTTCGATTCGATTTACGGTTCATTCAGTTTTTTTCTCAGCCCTACTAAAAACCTCTAATTCAAACCAATTCCGTGATGGAATAATAATAAGGGTAAATTATTATTTTCTCCCAAATTTACTAAAAACAACTATTCCATTCACGCCTTTTCAAAAGTCAAATCAATTGTTTTCATGTAGATTAAAATTTAACTTTTAAAAAAATAAAATAAAATTTAGCTCAAAAAACTTATTTTTTTTGTTAAAAATTTATTCAATTTGGCTCAAAAGTTTATTTTTATTTTACAAAAGTCCATAAATTAATAAAAATTATAAAATTTACGTAATATTTATTAAATTTTATATATACTATTTTGGATTTATAAAAAATAAAAATATAATTTACTAAATTACTTAAAATATTATTTTAAAATTTACTAATTATAAAAACAAGAAAAATAAATTTTGATACTATTGACCAAATTTATAAGTCAAATAATATTTATGAGTATATAAAAATAATAAATATTAAATTATTCGAACTCATAAAATTTGTTTATAAAATTTGATTTAATTTTAAAAAATTATAATCTTAATATAAGAGCAATTTTAAAAAATATAATATATATTTACTAAAACTTTATCATAATTATTTGAATTCAATAATTTATAAAAAATTTATAAATTTAAATTTTTATCAATATTTATTCATTGAAAATAAAATATATCTTCTATATTATATTGTTAAAAATTTATTATAAATTCTTATAGTTAATAACAATTATGAAATTATGATGTGCTTTATTACAAATTTATTAAAATTTTAAAGTTTATAAAATTTTATAAAATTACACATTGTTTGTAAATTTGTGTAAGAAATTATGAATAAAAGATAAATTAAAAAATATATATATAATTAAATATAATAAAAAAAATTTATGAACAATATTGTATAATTTTAGAAGACTTTAAAATCTCAATAAAAGTATGATAAAACACATTACACTTTTATAATTCTTATTTACTATGAGAATTTATAATAAATTTTTAATGATATAATATGGAAGAATATTTTATTTTTGATGAATAAATATTAACAAAATTTTAAATTTATAAAGTTTTATAATTTTATTGAGTTCAAATAATTATGATAACTTTTTTGTAGTATATTTTATCCTTTTTTTAAATTTCCATTATTTTAAGATTACAAATTTTTTAAAATTATATGCAATTTTATAACAATTTTATGAGTTTTATTGAATCAATTTAATTTTTATTATTTTTATACACTCATAAAAATTATTTGACCTATAAATTTTAGTGAATATTATCAAATTCTTTTTTATAGTTTATATAATTAATGAATTTTTAAAATTTAAAATAATACTTTAAGTATGATAAATTTTATTTCTATAAATTAAAAATATCATGTAAATTTTATAATTTTTTTAATGAATTTATGGACTTTTTTGAAAGGAAAATAAGTTTTTAGATCAAATTGAATTAATTTTTGAGAACAAAAATCTTTTGGGTTAAACTGCATTTTACTTTTCAAAATTTGGTCCCTCTACTGACGGTGTGAAAGACGGAAGGGGGAAGTAGTTAATTTTAATGAACGTCCGGGGGGAAATAATTGACTTTTGAAAAATCGCGAATGAGGTAGTCATTTTTTTATAAACCTCAAGGGGAATAGTAATTTACCTAATAATAGTAGTAGTAGTCATAATAGACCTTCTTTTCATAATGTATTTAGTGAATTGCTATTAAATTAGTATGTGAATTTCATTATAAATGAAATTCATATATTCGAGTTTGGTGTGACGATTTATATAAATTATAAATTTTCTATATTATTATATGAGTTGGTATTCTTTAAAAATCTCCATAATTCTAAAAATATATATTGTGTATGTGTTTTTCTATGTTAATTTAATAGTGTCTCAACTAGAGACATATATCATTATCCTAAAAATAATAGGTTTAAAAAAACAGTATAATAATTATAAGTTTCACATCTTTCTAAAAAAAAAATTATAAGTTTCACATAAAAATTAAGTCAAGAGGTGGATATTGGATTTAAGTGACAGTTGAGTTCATCTTCTAAAATTATCCAAGGTGTAAAGATTGGAAAGTTTCATATGAAAAAACGGAAGATGCGATGTCAAATTTGTGTATTGGTAGAACAATAGTTTAGAATTCAACATTTATATTATAAAAATAGTCTTGGTAGAAAAGGAAAAAAATCCCAACCTAATTTATTTTAAATTGTATAGGACTCTAATAAGTCATGTAGGGCCGGCTCAGACTCTTTTTTCTTTTTTTGTGGTTTAATTCAAGTCAGGTGAGGCATCCTATGAAGCATTGAAGTATCCAACAAAGTCTAAGAAATTTGCATCCAAAGCTCGAGCCTTGAATGCTTCTATTTGGACAACTAAAAATATAGACAAAACAATTTACGTTATCTTTAAGTTAAAAATATGCCCAAAGGCCTAACCACATGGGCAACTACACTTAATTGCCCTTAAATGCGTCTGTCTTTGACTCTGTCTGCATAAAATTCAATTTAATTCTGAGGCCGTGAACAAGTAACAACCCATGAAGAAACAGTATGGGGAAGACACACTTCTTCAATACACATGATATGATAATGATACCAATTATATTCTAACTTCAGTTCAAAATAAATATACATGTATATAATTTTCAAAATGAATTTTTCTACCCAAACAATTTTAAAATTATACATGATTGATATCTGACTTTTTCAATTTAAAATAAATAATATTTGAAGTCATTTTTTTCCGATGAGTTAATGCAAAAATGACATCATTTTGCATCAAAATGATGTCATTTTACTCTATTTATTTTTCTTTTATGTTCTCTTCTATATCATTGGATATATTTATCTTAATTCATAAAAATTATGTACCAATTATGTACAATTTTCAAATTGGGGTATATTTATCAATTTCATTAAAATTTGGGGCAGGCATTTTACCTATGTAAATCATGTGGGAATAAAATTTAAATTACATGTTCAACAACTTAATGGTCGTTTGGTATGGTTAAAAATTGAGGGGGAATGAGAATGGGAATGAAACATTCCCATTATTAGTGTTTGGTTGAACTAAATTAGGGGAGGAATGGGAATGAGATTACCCTTTCAATGTGAATCACCCATTCCCCTCCACCCTCTAGGGAATGAGTTCTCCATTCCCATGGGAATCAAGCTAAACCCTTATTAATGAGTCAAACTAGTAAAAATCACATGTAATATTTATAATTCACTAATAGAACATATAAAATAATAAAAATAATAATAATTAGAATATTTTAATATAATAAATAATTTAAAATATTATTAAAAAAATGTCATTCCCTTTCCATTGTTTATTGAACCAAACAACTTATCAATTTTTTCATTCCCTTTTAAATTCCTCCTCATTCCCATTCCGTTTCCGATTCTGATTCCGTAGTGGTCACCAAACGGACCCTTAGTATTCTGATTTATACTATAATCAGTTACTAATCACCATGTTACTATGTCTAATCAGTTACTAACATATTACTTTACACATTATATACTCAACACAGCTAAAGACTATAATTAACAAGACATGCCCCTGAACGAACATCAATTCAAAGTATTGGTTGGAACTCTGGATTCGTTTCCTTGACTGTTAAATATATGTTCAAGATCAAATTACCACTGCGAAAAATGTTAAATTGGATTTTGAAAAATTGAAACAAAAAGAGAGGTTCCACCGAGATTTGAAGTCGGGTTACTGGATTCAGAGTCCAATGTCCTAACCTCTAGACCATGGAACCTTATATACCTTGATTCTTTACTTTTTTTGGTAAAAAAATACTGACATGAAAAAAATAAGTTCATATATCGTTCTAAAATGATAGCTATCTATCAATTTATAGGTAAATAATATTTTCTTTATAACACAGTATAAATTATATATTTATTCAGTAAATTAATTCAGTCTTTTAGTTAAAAAAATAATTTCTTTACTTATTAAAATAATGGTTTGAAATAAAGACATCACCACCACAACTATGTGGTCAAATTTAAAATAGTTTTTTTCGATAATTGTTATCATTCGGGTATCCGGAGCTTCATTTGGAGTCTCGACTAATCTCGATTGAGTGAGTTTCATTTGAAAGCACACTCTCCTCATACGACCCTAAAGATCGATCAAATTTAAAATAGTTAATACATCTTTAATTGATTTTAAAATTTTAAATTTGAATCGTCCCTTCTCTCTCTCTCTCTTTTTTTATAGAATCTTCCCTCATTTTAAAATTTTAGATTTTAATCTTCCTTCTCTTATTTTAAATTTTAATCTTCCTTAATCTTCTGTTCTCTTTATTAATATTTGATTTAGCATATCTACTCACAGATAATCCCTTTCTTTTTATCTAAATATGTTCCTATTAAAGTTTTTGATGGCAAATATCTACAAGATATATTGCGGATTGCATCTATATCATTTTAAAGTTTTTTTTTAAGAATGGATACATGCGATCATTTTTTTTACAAAACAACCTCTTTTGTAAAAAATAAATTTTATAGGTTATATTATTTTTTAATATGATTGATTTTATGATTATAAATTTAATTTTTAAAAAATTAATTTTATGGTTATAATTTTTTAGGAAAATGCTAAACAGCCCACCTTGAATTGTACCAACTACTACCGCCTAATGTGTCGTTTGTATATTTACCACATGAGATGCTTTCTTACGTTGTACTCTTTATTATTGAGATGGGTTAAAACTTAAAATAAAAAGAAAAAAGAGGTTTTAGGATTTTAACATTATCTTTTTTGTTAAGAGTATTCTAATTTATCAATCTAGAAAACAATAAAAAAAAAAAAAAAAAAACGACTTGGGCACTTTAAGGAAGGGGGGACAGCTACGTTACAGTTATTGGCAGGCTGTGTACCAGGATTATAGTTTTTAATAATCTAATATGCAACATATTTATTATTAATTATAATTTTATAAGATTAAATATATATTAAAATTTTATTTAAAGAATATGTTATTTATTAATAACAAAATTTATTATTATTATTATATTAATTTCATTTAATT
>CANYLF010557555.1:0-11811 GCA_948193215.1 Bocquillonia castaneifolia | reverse complement strand
GATAATAATTTAATATTTTATTATAATTTTTTTATGAAAGCTTAGTATATGATAAAGTAAATATTTTTAGTGAGCATATACTAAGTTATAAATGGGTTTAAAAAGGTGAGGCATTACAAATGGATCGCCTACTTCTCCTTTTATTATGCACAAGGGAGTTAGGCAAAGAGACCCCTTATCTCCTTTTCTCTTTGTATTAGCAGTGGAGGGCCTAAAATGTTTATTATCTCATGCAGCTTGTCTTGGGCATATTTGTGGCATTAATTTGGGGGAGGGAGATTACTGCAATTCGCAGATGACACCTTAATCTTCATTCCTTATGATGTGGAGATGTTGGAAAATTTGTTGAGACTTTTATGATGGTTTAAAGCTATCTCGAGTTTGAAGATTAATTATGGCAAAAGTAAGGTGTCGGGCATCAACACTCCTGCCTCGGATCTGATCATTGCTTCAGATATATTAGGTTTTCAAATAGAGGATCTTCCAATGAAGTATCTAGGCCTTCTTTTATCCATTATAACAATGTTAGTGAAGCTTTGGGATCCTATGTTATCTCTAATTTCAAACACAGGTCATCTTCATGGAACCACAAGCTTTTATCTTCAATAAGTAGACTCATTCTCCTTAAATGTGTTCTTCAAAGTCTACCAATATATTTTATGTCTTTATTTTCTATGCCTGTAATTGTGCAAAAGAAATTGGAAAATCTCACGATCTAGTTTCATTGGAGAGGAGATGGAAACTCTAGAGGCCATTGTAACGTGGCATGGAAGGATGTTTGTAAAACATTAGTGGAAGGGGGACTTGGAATTTGACGTATCTTTTTTGTCTAACCAATGCCTATTTTTTAAGTGGTTATGGAAGCTCAAAGTTTAGGATAACTCTTCTATGTGGTATAGAGTTATTAATGAGGCTTCAAGCATCTCTTCGGGTAGTAACCTTATCTTTATGGATGACCAATATTGCTAATCTCTATGGAAAGGTATTGCTAAGCTTTGTGTGAATGATGTGCGTGCTTTGAATATATTTCTCTCTAACTACTAAAGGTTAGGCAATGGTAAACTCACTCATCTCTAGATGGACTCTTGGCTGGATTGCGGTCCTTTAATGGCAGCTTTTCCTAGACTTTATTATTTGCATAAAATGAAGCTTAGCATAGTGTTTGACATGAGGACAAGGGGCTAGAACTTTTAGTACCATCGAAGGCTTAGGCTGGCCGAAAAAGAGGAGCTCAATTCTCTTCTTGCTTGTGTTAATTCGGTGCAACTTAATATTAACAGAGATTATGTGTTGCTATGGAAAGGTAATACTCACAATTACTCTTCTTCAAGCTTTGCTATGATTGTTAACAAGGACCGCATGGATACTTCCATTGATGCATTTTGCTATAAAAAGATATGGGAAGCAACTGCTCCTCCATGCACAAAATTGTTTGCATGGCTTGCATGTTTAGAGAAGGCTTCTTCTAATCATTTTTTGGCATATAGAGGTATTTACCTACTTGGGAGTATGACTTGTTCAGTGTGTTTTTGATAAGAAACAATTGACCATATTCTTCTCCATTGCCCTCATTCTTGGTCCATTTGGATTTGCTTTTTCAAAAATGTTGCTATGTGTTTTGTTATGCCTCCTTCAGTTGTTGAATTCTTTTGTTTATGGCATTTTATCTTGGGGAATGATAGATACAAGTGGTTCTGGATTTGCTTATGGTTTATCCTAATGTGAGAGATTTGAAAAAATCGTAATAGAAGAGTTTTTTATGGAAAGCAACCGAATCTAGAGGACACTTTGCTCAGGACTATTTCTTGTGTTGTTTTCTTTTACAAATATTTTATTAGGTCCTCTCCTTATGACTTTATTTATGTATATAGATGTTTTGGATCGATTTTAAATTGATCTCTAGGCTGTTCTTAGCCCCAATTTGTGATGTGGCCTTAAAACCATAATTAGGTGGCTTCCACTTCTTATGTATTCTTAATAAAGCCTCCATTTATCAAAAAAAAAAAAACCAAATGGATTAAATTAAATAAATGTGTTTATTAATAAAGATCAAGAGTAATATTTTATTATATAATTGTTTTGAAATAAAATATAGATTAAATTACAAGTAATCAATTTTTGTGTGTTTCCTTAACTGTTATAGTGCATGTAGTAAATTGTTTGTGTAACATAACATTGCAAAATATAATGTAATAAAATTACATATAATAGAATAAATAAAGTCAACATATATTTATTTATTTATTGTAGGCCTAATAGCTCAATATAACTCGAACTTTGACCAATTTTTGAAATATAGCCCCAACTTTAAATTGTGTCAATTAGTACCTTATACTTTGCATTTAGTGTCAAATATAGCCAAACGTGTGTTTCATCTGACATGACATCCTTACCTTTTATTCTCTCTCCTAGTTGGCGAGACACATTAGATAAAATTGGTTAGATTTGAAACTAAACAAGAAGTTTGGGATATATTTGAAAATAATATGAAAGTTTGTGATATATTTGGTTTCAAATCAATCTGATGTGTCTTGCAAAATAGGAGTATATGACACTTAAGCATGACATGTCAGATGAAACACACGTCTGGCTATATTTGACATTGAATGCAAATAAGTATAAGGTACTAATTGACGTGACTTAAAGTCGGGGCTATATTTGAAAAATTGGTCAAAGTTTGGGCTATGCAAGGCTATTAGGCCTTTATTTTATAACGTTACATATAAGAAGCAAAATAAAATCTTTTGAAAAGTCTAATAAATCTATTGAATGTAGAGATGTTTATATATAGCTAACGAACAAATAACATTAAACACGTACCTTATTTATCATGCTATTTTTTAGTTTTATCATACAAATAAGTAATTTCTATTTTATTTTTGGCTCTTAAAAGTGTATATATTAATTTAACTGTTATTGAAATTTTAAATAATTTTTATTATGCCTAATGATAAAAAAATCCTAACCTTTTTTTAAATATAAACCTTTTAATTTTGTTAATTATTACTAAAATTTGATTTAAGTTTCATCATATATTGATTCAAATTCATTGAATTACTTTTCTAGTAACTATGTTATATTTGTCGCTACCAGTCCAGTGATTGAAAAAATAAAATAATAAATTGTTAAAAATGTTAAATAAATAAATAAATCAATTGAGTGAGAGCGGTGTCATTAAATTCCTTAATTATAGGAAGTGGGAGTAACCACCTATCATGACCAAACCCGAGGTAGGTGACCGGCGCTAGGGATCTAAATAACTAAATGTTACCGGAACCCGTGGAAAGCCTAAAACCTACTAGTCACAATTATAACAACCTGGACATGCTATATACATACGTATCCTGCCAAGATAATATAATAACATTTATCTCTGTATAATGGTATCAACAACCAGCATCTCAAGCTAGAGCCTCGAAGGCTAAACATGTTTACAATACTCAATTATAACCCAACACATTCAACATGTAGCAATAATAACACACACACACACACACACACACACACACACACACATATGCGTGTATATATAGATAGATATACACATATATATGTGTATATACATGTATACACACATATATGTGTCTATACATATATATACACATATACACACACATATCTGTGTGTATATATGTATATACACATATATATATGTGTGTATATCTATATAAATATAGACACACACATATGTGTGTGTGTGTGTGTGCACATATATGTGTATATCCATCTAAATAAGGATAATAGTCTTATATATCCTCAACTTTTTTACCAAATTTCAATTCTATCCTAACCTTTAAATCATTTCAGTTTGCTCCGTCATGTTTTCAATTTTTTTCAAATCTATCCAATTTGTGTATAAGCTGACATGTCATGCTCTCAATGGTGCCACGTGTTCAATATTTTGCCAAGTGGCACCATTGAATGCTTGACATGTCAGTAAAAAGTACGTGTCTGGATAAATTTGAAATAGAAAATAAATGATAGGATAGATTTGAAACAAATCGCAAATATGACAGAGCAAACTAAAACGTCTTAAATGTTAGGATATAATTGAAATTTGGTGAAAAGGTGAGGATATATAAGACTATTATCCCATCTATATATACACACATATATATATATATATGTGTGTGTGTGTGTGTGTGTGTGTGTGTGTGTGTATCCATATATATATATATGTGTGTATATAGACATACATACACATATATATGCATATATACACATATATGTGTATGTGCATATATGTATACATATATATACACATATATATGTGTATATCTATATTTTATAGATACATATTATACACACATATATGTGTGTGTATATATATACACATATATGTGTGTGTGTGTATATACACAGATATGTGTGCTTACAGATATATACATATATATATGTGTATACACATATATATGTGTGTATATATGTATACATATATAGACACATATATGTATGCTTACAGATATATACACATATATATGTGTATATCTATATAAATATATACGCATATGTGTGTATATCTATCTATATATACATATATTTGTGTGTGTATATACATATATATATACACTACTAAAATTTACTTCATTACTGACCGCATTTACTGACCAAACTACGACTAGTAGTCAAGAAAGAAAGACTATTACCGACCATTTTACCAACCGTATAGCAACCATTTACCGACCATATAAACACTTTGGTTGGTATAATTGGCGGGAATACCCACCAAATTGCGGCAACGCAATTCTAAACATTTTTTTGACCTATTAGCGATAAAAATTACCAATAGAAACATTAGTGGTCACTAAATTGGTCGGTAATTTGGGAGACCAAAAAAAGGAATTGTGAATTTATTACCGACTAACGTCGGTCGCAAAACGGTCGGTAAATGAAACGCATCATTTTATTGAATCCAATTCACTGACAGATTTTTGATTGGTAATCGGTCGGTAATGTTAGGGAAAAATATGATAGCAGTTTTCTTCTTCCCTACTTCAAAAGTTATAGTAGAAGAAAGAAGAAAAATGAGAGGGAAAGGAAAAGAGAGAAAAGGACGGGGCGAGGAGAGAAAAAGAAAGGGAAGGGAGAGAAAAGAGAGAGAAAGGAGAAGAGAGGGAGAGAAGGGAGATAGAAAGGGAAAGAGAGGAGAGAAAGAGAGGTATTTTAAAAAAAAAAATAAAAACATACCTCTCCTGCCATTGCCGGTGACGACGTCGTCGGAGCTCCGGTCGCGCCTCCAAGTAAGTATCTTTTATTATTTTATTTTATTTTAATTAGGGTTGTTGATTTTATTTAGTTTATGGGTTATTTGGAGTAAATTAATTTGTGAAATAGGTAATTAGATTGCATTTGAAATTTTTAAATTAATTTGATGTTAATAGAATTATTTAGTGACATATATATATATATATATATATATATATATATATATATATATATATCAGAAATTATAGGGATTTTTAGGTATCTTTTTATGTTTTGAATTAATTTTGTAGTTGATTATTTTATTTAAATGTAATTTTTTGAAATGGAATATGGAAAATAATTAGGTTAAAAAATAATTATTAAAAAAAAAATAAATGTATATTTTTGGTATTTATTTTTATTTGTTTGATTTTTTAGTTATTTATTTATAATTTTTGTATTTATGTAATAAATAGGGAAAAAGTAGGTAGAATATGTTTTATGTTATTTTATAATGTTATGAAATGTAAATTAATAATAGAAAAAAATTAGGTAAATAATTTATATTATATTAGCTAGTTTTAAAAAAAATAATGTGAAAATTTATATAATGAAATAGTGTTTAAAAAATATGTTAAATAATTTATTCTAGCTACTTTGACTTCAAATTTGAATAAATATAGGTTAAAAATTAAAGAATTTAAAAAAATAATTTATTTATTAGGCTAAATAATTTTTAGCTACTTTGAGTTCAAATTAAAGTAAATATATGTTAAATATTAAAAATTTTGAGGTTTTAAGTTAATAAGAAAAATATGGTAATTTTTATTATGTTAATATTTGGTTAAGCAACTATTTAATATAAGTTTAACCAATTAGTAACATAATAATAATAACCATTTCGTTATTAACTTAAAACCTCATAATTTTTTTTCCTTTTTAAATATATTTGGATGTATATTTTAAATTTAAATTTGACTTCTAGTAAGTGACAATATTTATTACTTATGTTGGGCATTTTTTAATGTCATTGTATATTATTTCTTATATTTTAGGTTCTATTGTTGCTTTTTGGTTAATTTACGTCGCTTGCTTTATCAAGTAGGTGTTTTGAACCTTATAAATAATTTTGTATATTTGATTTGTATGAAATTCATTGGTGATTGTTTTGTATTAAATGATTTGTATGAAATTCAATTGTTATTGATTTGTATTAAATTCTTAGATATAGAAGTAATTGATTTAGTTTATATTCAATGCATAATAACTTTATAGTATGTTTATAATAAAAATGTTTTTTGTTATTATATGCATATTTTTCTAGTGGGTAGGTTTGGTAAAATGTGTATTTCCAACTGTAATTTGTTCAATTATATTTGTAATTCAATCATTAAATGTGGTTGACCACTACTAATCTTTTTATTGTTTTACATTTCTAATAGATATGGCACGTGGACGAGGTCGTAGTACTGGGACTGGACAGAGCAGTATCGGTAGAGGCAGAGGTGGTCCTCAACTATGTGATAAGGAAGATGATGCCCGCCAGCCAGAGCATACGGTTGAGATTGTACCAGAGGAAGCCCAACAGATAAAGGAGGGTGAGCATCCAGATGAGGGTGTGCAGGAGGATGCTATGGATGAGGATGCAGAGGATTTAGAGCCTTCACCTGAGCATCCTACTGACACTGCACTACCAGTTGCTACGATCGACGCAGGGAAAATCCGTAAGAATTCTTTTTTCATTTCTTAATTAGATTTTGTGTAATAATTCAATTTATTCCTTATTACTTTTATTGAAAATGTACTAAACATGGTTAAGTTAAAGCCGTCTGGGCCAATTTCGAGGGTTCTGAAGAAAATATTCAGTAAGAAGTGGAAACCGTACGGAGTGAATCGGAAGTCTCTGAAGAAGAATGATAAGCTAATGAGCTGATGATCTGGAGAGAGTTCAAGGTTCAAATTGAAACTCTTCCCTAAATAATTTTTATATAGATAAAATGTTGATTTTTTTAAATGCAAAAGTTTTTTCATTGTACACAGTCCAAGGAAAAAGTGAAGGACATCTTCTACAAGCATGCATCCATTAGATATAAGGACGTCATGTACGGTTTCAAGGATGCTTGGAAGAAGAAAAAGAAGAAAGATTCGAGGGTTCCAGATGGAGTTTGGAATGAGTGGGTGAAGTCTCGGGAAGATCCTAGTTATTAGAAGAAGTGTGAGACGCAGAGCAGCAACCGTTAATCTGAACGAGCCGGAGCGGGGATTGGCATGTCCACTCACATAAGTGGATCGCAATCGATGGTTGAGCACGAGCGCGCTCTGGTAGTATTTTTAACTTTTATATATATGTTTGCTTTCCATCATGATTTCATATTTTATTTCTCTATATTCATTCTTTATTTAATTTTCATGCTTTTGATAATTGATGGATGTAATATTAATTATTTATTGATTGGAATGTGTCATTGGCAGTGATTTGCTTCGGAATATATATATATATATATATCTTTGTGTGTGTGTGTGTGTGTTGTTTTTTCTTAACAGGAAATGCCCTATTAATTTAGGGAGACAACCATTTTTAGGGGAAACTCTATCATTGGTTGTGATTTGCTTCGGAATATATATATAGTTAGTGTGTGTGTGTGTGTTGTTTTTCTTAACAGGAAATGCCCTATTAATTTAGGGAGACAACCATTTTTAGGGGAAACTCTGTCATTGGTTGTGATTTGATTCGGAATATATATATATATATATATATATATATATATATATATATATAGTTAGTGTGTGTGTGTGTGTTGTTTTTTTTAACAGGAAATGCCCTATTATTTTAGGGAGACAACCATTTTTAGGGGAAACTCTGTCGAATTTGCTATTAACTATATAGTATGTTTTGAATTGCAGACTCAAAAGGAGGGAAAGAAGCGCTCCACTCCTCGTTTATTCCAGTATACTCACACGAAGGATCATGATGACAAGACCTTCATCGATGAGAGATCTCGTGCTGCACATGTAATGTGTTTATCACGTTAATTATAACAGTTACTTTATTGTACAGTTTCTTGACTAAAACTGTTGGTAATATTTACACTTACTTTTGTTTTATAGAATAAATATAAGGAGTTGTTAGCTGCTGCGACTCAGGCACATTCACAGTCAGCTTCGTGTACAGGTAATGCTGAAGCTGGTAGTTCTAGTTCAGCTGTTCCATCTACTGTTGATGAGAATCAGCTGTGGTATGAGGCTATTGAGGGCGGCAAGAAGCAGGCTGTTTATGGAGTTGGATCATCTGCATCCTCATATTACACTGATACAAACGGTGCTCCACCTCCACCTCCGGGACCATTCTCAAACTTGTTCTCGAGTATGGATGAGTTCAATGATGCGATGAGGCATGTATTTCAGCACGAGATGGCAGATACGATGAGACACCTGATGGAGTTGGAGGATGATGCAACTGAGTTGCGACCTTAGTTGAATTTTTTTACTAACAAGTGCCGCGAATTTGGAGTGCCGTTTCACCCCGATGATATACCTCGGATCATACAACCCACGGCTGGACATACTTCAGCTACAGGCACTAGTTCATCAGCCCCTACTGCAGCCGCAAGCACTAGTACATCAGCACCGATGGCTGAACCCGCACATGAGGTAGACCACTCAGTCCCTCAGCAGCAGTACGAGGCTAACGATACTAGGCTGGATGACCCTTAGATCTGTTATTTATATATACAATTGTGTTTTGGTTTACATATTGCTTCACTTACATTACTTATATATTTAGTATTTTTACTAACTCTTGATTTATATTTATTACAGAGTTATGTTCTTTCATATATTTTGTTAAATTTACATTTGTTTACTTATTTCATATATAATAAATATTATCTATAATATATAATATTTATTAGATATTGTATTATTTAATATATATTATATTATTAATATAATATATATTATATAATATACTATATTATATATATTTATATTAAATATCCATATCAAAATATATATTAGAAAAAGAAATAATTGCAATTTATTGACCGAATTGTAACCGATTACCGATCGAAATGCTTTTTAAATATCGGTCGGCATTAGGTCACAAAATGGTCAATAATTTACCTACCACTTACATACCAAATGCCGACTGAATATAGAACAATCATTTGGGCGGTAATTGGTCACTAAAACGATCAGTAAATTTGGCAACTGGATACCGACTAATTACCGACCTAAGTTGATTTAGAAAATGTGATCAGCAAATTATTTTTCGTGGTCAGTATTTTACCGACTGTTAGTCAAAATCGGTCGGTATTTTGTTTACCGACCAAATTTTTGCCGACTGATTTTTTTGGTCAGTAAACGGTCGGTAAAGTGATTTACCGACTGAAAAAGAACTTTTGCCAACCACATATTCGGTCGGTAAAATGGGACTTTTTAGTAGTGATACACACACACACACATGTGTGTGTGTGAGTGTGTCTATATAGATACATGTATAGACGTGTTTATACATGTATACATGTATATACACATCTATACATGTATATACACACACACACACTATATGTGTGTGTGTGTGTGTGTGCGCGCATTTATGTACACATTTATATACACATCTATATATGTATACACACACACACACACACACACACATTGTGTATATTTATACACAAACACACGTGCGCGCGCAGGGGAACACACACACACAAATGTGTGTGTGTGTCTATATATATATATATATATATATCTGTGTGTGTGTGTGTATTTATGTACACATTTATATACACATCTATATATGTATACACACACACACACACACACATATATGTGTGTACACACACACACACACACATTGTGTGTATCTATACACACACACACGCGCGTTCGCGGGGGCACACACAGACATAAATGTGTGTGTGTGTGTGTCTATATATATATATATATATATATATATATAAGGTAACTTAAATAAAGTGGCTACTACTGTAGCTCAAGAGTACTCATAATATATATAAATTCAATACATACATAAAAGTACCAGAGTATGAGAAATCTGATGGAATGACGAAGCAGGTGAGATCTAAACTAAAGAGTCCTGAGGAAAATAAATTGAGTAGGAGTCAAACTTCATTGAGTGAATTAATATCGTCCTTATATGTTGCACAGTTTACACACACACACATGCACTCCTACGAATCATAAACAGATTTCAAACAATGGAGGAGGACATAGGTAGAAACCCTAACTCTCTAATTCTTATTAAAGCCTTTAGGCTCTCTTAATGAACATGATTCTCTTAATCCAACATTAGTTATCTGGAGCCTAAGACTCTTTGAGTAAGCCCCAAAAGTTTATCATAACAATTGCCGAGACTCATCGAGTAAGCCACCATCTTAAATAATTAGGATCCCGAGACTCATCAAGCAAGCCCCGTCCTTGCCATCTTAAATAATTAGGATAGGTGCTTGAGACTTATTGAGTAAGCCCCGTTCTTACCATCTTAAATAATTAGGATTGGTGCCAGAAACGTACCTGACTCCTGTGTGCACAAAGCCTAGTGACACCCACCAGGTAGCTCATTCCACAACTATCCTCTATCTACAAGAAAAGCATTTCCATTCATAACATCAAATTTATATTCATGCATAATATATATGTAATTCACACACACACACACACACACACACACACACACATATAATTTATGCTATTTATGTAAACAAATATACTAAACTAAATGCATATTATACTATTCAACAATATTAATTAAATGAATGCAATCTATGAGCAAAATATAAATATGATATTAACTCACAGATTTATTGTGTGCCTCATCGCACCCCTGATCTGCCGGCCTTGCCTCGGTCTCTAGATGACTCTACAAAATGAAATAAATATAAAATTTAGAACCTAACTTCACAAATATTGATTTCTAGAATTCTAGAAGTCTAATAAACTCAATAATATCTAACTTGATCTATATAAACTATATCGGATTCTAATGATAACTTATATCTAAACCGATATCACGTTTTATGAGAAAATCCTACCAAAAATTCTACAAAACCTCCCCTATGAAACAGATATCTCTCCACTGAAGTAGAGCTCATCCTGCATTAAAAACACACTTCTATAGTCAACAACACATACAGGGCCTGTCCAAACACCTGAATTTACCATCACAACAAAAACCATATTAAATCAGAGAAACATCATCATTTAATATCAATTTATTCATCATATTCAACTCATCACACCTTGTTATTTACAAAAATAAACTTATTAAATGTATCAACAATTTCCACCATAATATCCAACTTAACTATAACCAATTCCTTATCAAACAATCCTAATCATATTCTCAATATCAACATTTAACTTAATACAACATTATCCAAAAATATATGCATACATCTCAATTCTCTGCTTATTACTTAATATCCTTGTTTAATTATCCATTTCTTTATGCTCAATTAATTTCACAATCCTTTCTCTATTCATAAACCTTTCTTTATTCCACTCATATCATAATAATCATGACTCATGATATACATCAATTATGTATCAAAAATATCCACAACTATATCAAAGCATTCTATTAAGGTCATACTAACCTCTATGAGA
>CANYLF010557443.1:0-12509 GCA_948193215.1 Bocquillonia castaneifolia | reverse complement strand
CTCCACATTCACAATTTATTTGGTTATCTCTCCATCAGGTATTGAATTTCTTAGCAGTATTTTTATTTTATCTAAATAAGTAATTTTATTAATTAATTCAATTTTATTTCTTTTACTCAGTTTTAATTTAATTTTAAATCAAACAAATAAAACTTAATTTTATAGAAATACCTTTTTTTAATTTTCAGGTTGTATATCTTGCAAATAGTTTGGTTATTTATATCGAAAAAAAATAGTGAAAATTTTTAATACATAGTCTATATTTGATAATTGGTTATCTAGTAAAAAACGTTGTAGTGATTTTTTAATAATATTTTTTATTTTATTATACCAGTAGTTATATCGTTTTCAATTTTATTTTATAATATATATTTTATTCTTTTTGGTGTAACAAATAATTTTATTTTATGTTTATTATTATAATAAATGTTATTATCATTTAAAAAACTTTATTTATATTTTGGCTCTCAAAGAAAAAAAATCTAGATCTGCCATTATTTGACCCCAAGAAAAAAAAGTCTAAGTACGGCACTGGCTTAGAAAAAGCTGGTATAAAAGTAGATTTTTTTTTTCCTGAGGTAAATGTTATAGAAGGAAGTATTTAATTTTTACATCCTTTTCAAATTGAATTAATTATCTATCGGTTTCTAGTTAAACCGGTTTGGTTCTTAAAACAGTGCCTTCTTTACTTTATCATGTTTCCTTTATTTTTTTTAATTTTCTAATTTAAATTAAATTAATCAAAGTTTTGCTTCTTTGTCTGTACAAAGTGCGTGTGTGCATGCTTCTAGTATTTTTTTTTTAAAACATCCATTCCCCCACCAATACCCTCTCACGTGACTTTAATAATTATGTAAAATAACACACTCAAATAAATAAAACATGCCATGGTCGTCTCACGTGACTGCACTTAAAGCATGTATGAATGTATATATATGTACATGGGATGTTATAGGCATAAGACATGTGCAAACACCCAAACTATTAATGATTTGCTATTTTGACACCTTAATTTTTTAATTTACCTTAAAGACACCTAAATTATGTATTTTATTAATTTTAAACACCTAAACTATACATTTTAGTAATTTTAGTTACTTATTGATGATATGAAGGTTCATGTATAAACACACAATTTAGTGTTCATATGAAAAATTAAGTATAATTAAAGTGTTAAAGTGATAATAATATGTTAGTTTATGTGTTTTTACATTTAAAATGCATAGTTTAGGTGTTACTAAGGTAAATTGAAAAGTTAAGGTGTCAAAGTGATAAATTAGTGATAGTTTAGGTGTCTGGAGATAGATTTGGCCGATGTTATACATAATAATTGATAATGCATGATGATGATGATACACCATGCATATGCACATGTAAGGAAATAAGGAGGGGACAAGTGGACTACGCAAGTGAAGATTAGTGGACCGGGAAGGTCGCTTCAGTTTCCCTCCAAAGGTGCCGACGTGGACCCACTCTCCCTCATTTTCCCGCCAAAATCCCACTTTTCCCGGTCTTACTGCGAACGAGAAATTGACACGTATTACGTATCACTGACAAATTAATGCCAGCTGTCTTGTTTAACCGACTATCATAGGTGAATGTAATGTAAGGTATAGTGGGGCCCCATTCGGAATGAAGTGTGTCTCTGTTATTATAGCAGAAAGTGCCACAGTTGCAGTTGCTGGGGTAACTTCTTTTTGCCTTTTTTTTTTCTTCTTTACCTTTCTATTTTATTATCATTTTATTTTCATTATAAAAATTTGTTTTATTTTTGGTATACAATTAAAATATAAATATCTCATATTTTCCTAACTCTTTTTTTTTTTTTTGTGAATTTTAAGTTGTGACTAGGGTTTTAAGTAGGGTGTGCAGAACCGAACCAAAATTTCTAATCAAAGTCAAATTGAAATTTTGATTTGATTTGATTTCTCATACCATAATTAATCGATTTAGATTGAGATATAAAAAAGTTTAGTTTTTAATTAATGGTTTGGTTTTTATAGTTTGAATATCAAACCGTCTAAATTAACCGAACTCCAAAACAACGTAGTTTTAATATGCTATATATATCATTAAAAAAACTCTAACCATTTCGTCCCCTCTTTTTTTCCCCCTTTACGGTAGCCCAACATCCATAACTTCTCTATTCTCTTTCTCTCTAACCACACCATGTGTAATTATTGGATTTACTTATATATAGTAAAATCTTTATACAGTCATATTGTTGAGACCCTATAAATTTTATTACTATATCGACTTTATAAATTAATAGAGGTTTATTTATAACTGACTAGTGAAAGTTGGGACCCAAATTTTTTATTCTTATATAGAGTTTATTCCGTAATAGAGTATTCATGTATAGAGTTTCAACTGTATTATGCAATGATATCTATTTCAATTTGATGTTTTAATATTTAAACCTTGATCCAATCAATTTTAAATTTGATGGGCCTAATCCAATGATCTAACTGATTAACCGAACCGATTAAATCGATTAAAACTGAAAATTTTAGTTAACCAAACCATTGATTAGTTTCTTATTATGGTGTGATTTGGTTTTTTTAAAAGATATACAATTAACCGAACAGTTTTAATTATATGCTAATCGAATCAAACTGAACCGACCTACCCTCTCCCTAGTTTTAAGCATAACTATTCACATTTATTTATGCTTATTTATTTCATAGGTTACTCGTAGTATTGTCTCATGTTGTTTAAATTCGGATTAATTTATTGTGAGAGAGCTGTTAATTTTTATAGACTATTAAGAGCTCACTTGACCTCTCTCAATAAAGTGGGACTCGAATTTGAAACCTTGATTTTGTTTCTTTATTTTCTTTGCCTAAAAAACACCATATTATAAATTGATATCACATATAAAATGTCTAAGTCAATTTAATTTTTACATGTTTTTATTATTGTGCTATAATATTAGATGGCAATTTTACTTATAGTCGAGGGTTCCCGATCGGACCTAGCCTGAACGGAATGGGTAAGCTAACGTTTGATCGGGTTTGAAAAAGGTAATAAATATATACAAAAAACTTATTGATGGTATTAATTGGGATTGATATTCAAGTGCCCCATTTTATTACTTGTTTTGAATCCATCTCGCATAAAAAAGTACGGATAATTTAAATCTGACCCTTCTATTTATTACCTAAGTTTCCTAATATGTTCTCGTCAATGATTTATGAAAATAAGTAAAATTTTAAAAATTCTAATGCAGTAATTCAAGTATTAAAGGGTAAAAACGAAAAATTTCATGGCATATATTGCTTTTTTTTTTTAGTGTTGGTGAAATGATAATAGTATAATTTTTTTTTAATATGGGAGGAGTATAAATTACAAAAATATCATATTATTCATATATTTTAAATTATAAGCTAGATGAGAATGATTAGAGTCTAGGAATTTTAATTTGTTAACAAAATTAAAGTGAAAAAAGAAATATTATAATCCGCTCGAGTGAGATTGAGTTGGATATAACTAGTAATTGCTCGGGCTAAGATAGAATATGGTCTGGATCTGCCCAGTTTCATCCCCATGCACTAAGCGGGTGCTCGTAAATTTTGTTTTTTATAGTAATTTTACAATGTTATATATAATTTTACCGATCTTTTAATTTTTTTTCTTACAGTCATATATATACCTAGTTCTCTTTCTTTTTGAGAATCCTTTACCCTTTTACCCACAACACAAATATAATTTTAAAGATAATTAATTTCATATTATTTGTTACATTTTTTTAACTGATTTTTATAATAATTATAATTTAATGTTTAATAAGTATGTTGCTATTTGGCATAATATCCATTAAAAATTTTAACGTTTAAATAAAATAATTAATAATGTTTGATTTGTTTACAATAGATTAGTACTATTTATTGATCAATGAATAATAATGTTTTTTTTAACAATTCACATGACATTTAGAATTCAATATGTTACTCATTCAGATTCGAACAAGATAAAACTATAAAAATAAAAATAGAAAATTTTTACTATGAAGTTTTAACATGCTTTAATTGGAGCATCTTCAGTAGGGATGGTAATGGGATGGGTTTTTCCGAATACCCGTCCCGATTCGAATAAAGCGGATTCGGGTAGTTCTTTATCGGATTTGGGATGGATACAGATTTCGATTTTACTATCCGAACCGGATTCGGATTTCACCCTCTGGATATCCATTATCCAAAACCGGTTCTATATATAGGATTCTGGTATAGGATATCCGCATCCGGTATCCGATATCCGGTTATTTAAACGGATAATGGGTACCGGATACCCATTTACATGTTAATTTAAAGAAAAAATAAAAAATATTTTCAATTAAAATATAATATTTTTTATTAATCGGATATCCAATGCGGATTCGGATATCCATGGGTATATTTATTCGGATTTGGGACGGATACGAATTTTTTCTAATCGGATTCGGAGCGGATTCAGATAGTTGTATAGTTAAGCGGATACGGATTCGGATGTGGCTTATTGGACGGATATCTGACCCGTTGCCATCCCTAAATTCTTCACTACGAAGTACGAACTCCAATTTTCACTATTTAAACTTATATTTTTTTTATTATTTTTAGTTTAACTCAATCATCAAGTAATACCTAATTAACTTTCATTTAAGATTAGTATAAATGAATTTTATAAATTTTTTTAGAACTTATAGTTTGCAGGTTTATATTATCACCGATTATATTATAACATTAAATTTTAAATTTAATCATAATTAAACTAAATAAATTCTTTTAAAAAACATTTGAAAATAAAAAGGTTTTTGGGATAAAAATTGAACCAAATCATTGTAGTGCTTCCATTAATCTATAACGACTTCATGTGTGAATTCTTACACTGTCTTAAGTCAAAATCTATTTTCAAGTGATATTTAGAATCACTCTGAATCTTATGTGTACATCTTACCAATGGGACGTTGATTCAGTGGCAAAGCCATTTAACAAGAAAAACCTCAATCAAGAGAAGTCCCGAGTTCGGAGCTTGGAATATTATGATGGTTCACCACCTATAAAAAAAAATGTGTACATCTTTAATGTGGCAACAAAAAGAGATGATGTGTATTACGCGGATCAACTCTTTTTGTTGAATTTTTGTTTTTTTTCGTTGAATTTCATACTTAAAAATTTATACTGCAGGAGAACTTGAAAATCACTTGAAAAACGTCATTGATATTGGCCTTTTAAGGATGGATTAGGGAAATTTTGGTTGGCCTGTCAGGTGTTCAATGTTAGTGCATTATTTTCTTCAGCAATATGAAATTGTAATTTTCTTTATGCAAGTCTGTAAGTGCATTACAAATTGAAATGAAAAGTACGCTAAACACACACATACAGCACAATGAAGGTGAAGAAAACATCACAATGCACTTCTAATGAATGACAGTAGAAGTAGAAAAGAAATAAAAATTTAACAAGAAAGCTAAAGTTCCAAGGATTTGAAATATGCATTACTGCATTTTAAGCAACAACGACAATGCTCTAACCAAGCAATGAATCTAAAGCTCACTCTTGATTCTTGAACTTGTTTTCGCGGAAAAGGATGAGCATAACTTCAGCTCATCTCCTTTCCATCAAGAACCTTGATTACAAACAAGACGCGCATAGATATCTATATCTAAAATTTAACTAAATCCAGATGAAAACCAGTGAAAAATTATTTTCCTTAACCACTGACTCCCATTTTCCAGGACATAGCAAAGTCTTTTCCTAAAGGAATTCCCAAACCCTGAATCTCCACCATCAAACTCTTCGGCTTCTCATCTTCAGTTTCTGCAGCATCCAAATGCTTATGTTCTGATGAGCTGATCCCTATGTTTGAGTCCCCGGCAATGGGTTTTCCATTGACCTGAAGTGAAGATGGTTCCCTGCTTCCGCCTAATCCCAACACGGTTACCTTGTCGATAATCCAGCCCTTGTCCAATGCAAACTTACCATCCTGTACCTTTGACCAGACCTTTACAGTTCCCTGACTTGCAGTTGCATAGAGATCAACATATGTAGAAGATCCACTTCCAAGTTTCATTTCTGGAAGCTCATCATCATCAACGTAAATGCTCCCTGTGGCTTCGCCAGAACTAGCCCCTGCAGGGAAGGTTACTACAAGAGTAAAAGGTGTCGTTCTGGCTTGCTTGGAAATTAGTCCACCTTGCTGCATCGGCAGGATGGTATTCTGATACAAATGCACATTGACCACATGCAAAGGTGCATCGAGGGTTACATACTGCCCGCCTTTGGATGAAATGGTTTGTGACATGTCAAATAAGCTGTACCAAGAACCTGGAGGAAATAGTGCTTTAACCTCTGTTTTACCTTGTTCAAGAACTGGAGATACCATAACACTGCGTCCTAGCAGGAACTGGGTGCTCAATCCATAACATTCAGTATAGTTAGGGAATGAGAAGAACAATGGCCGGGCAATTGGAGCACCACTAACATGAGCCTCATAGTTCAGTGTGTATAGATATGGAAGAAGCTTGTACCTCATGCCTAGAGCATTTCTAGCTGATTCAGCTACTGTGTTCCACTGATAAAGCTCCTGCCTTGGTGAGTAGTAGTTGGCATGATCCCTTGAGAAGGGGTAGAATGCCCCTACTTCAATCCAACGGTTGCAAAGCTCTTCTGTGGGTTGAGGATAGAAACCGCATATATCTGAACCAACCATTGGCACCCCAAAGATACCAAAATTTAGCATAGTGGAAATAGAATACTTCAAATCCTCCCAAGTGCCTTTATTATCACCAGTCCAATGTGCAGCATATTTTCCTGAACCAACATAAGTGGAACGTGATAAGATAAATGGCCGCTTTCCCTCGAGCCCTTCAAGTGCCTTGTGAGTGGCAATTGCTTGAGAGAATCCATACAGACTATGAGCATCATATTCCAAAACACCGTTGTAGTGAACTGCACTGGTGGCTATAGTTTTGAACCCAATTGGCACCTGCAATCCTGAGGCATTTATCTTGTAAGGTGGATCATCCCATCTTGTCTTTGTTATGTTCTTGCAATCCAAGCAACAGACCCAACCAGGTCCAGTTCCAGTTGGACACTGCTTGCCCTCTGGGATTGTGCAAAGTCCAGAACAAAAATTTGAAGCTTCATTCATGTCAATCCAAAGGCCATCGACAGGAACAAGTTCATGGAAGCGATGAATTTCATCACCCCACCATTCAACTGTTTTGGGATTGAGAAAGTCGGGGAAGTGAACAGCTCCAGGCCAAACTTGAGCCAAGTAAGGCTTCCCCTCATACTTGATAAATACATCATTTTCCATGCCTCTTTGATATACACCATAACTCGAATTAACACCAATTCCAGGATCAATAATTACAATGTACTTCATGCCCATGTTGTGTATTTTGTTCAAAAAAGCCAGGAGCTTTGGACGAGGGTAGTTGTTGGGGTTAAGGGTAAAGTCCTTGTGGCCATCCATGTGATCATCATCATTCCAGATCACATCAAGAGGGATCTTAGCCTTCTGGTAGTTCTCGACAACATCTTCGACCACTGATAGGTTGTGGTAGCCCCATCTGCATTGGTGGAATCCTGTAAAGTGATGACCAAAGAGAAATTATTGTTATTATTGTTTTATACTAGGAGAATAAACTATTAGATAAGATGGTTAACTTATGCAGTGGATTTATCAATTAAAACAATGTACAAGAGGAACCAACAAATTAGCTGAACTGGAAACAGCACCATTTTACCTATGGAAGGAAATTAGCCCTATTACAAAATTTTAGTCTAGGAATTACAGCTGACAAACCTTGGGCACACCATGTGCCAATGCCAGCCTACTTACTAACACATTATTTAATTATTTCTCAAAAAGTCCATTACCGTGGTACTTATTTCAGCTGGAGAGAAGACCAAAAGGTTAAGCATAACAAGATGCCAAAGGATTGCATTAATGACTAAAGGGTAGTGGGGGAATCTAAATTTATAATTTATGTCCTACATTTCACCATTTATATATGCAACTAGTTCATATACTTGCCTCCGTGAATCAATTAGTTCATCTACCGACACACCAATTGTCATTGAGCAAGGGAACAACATTGTAATGGCACACCTTCCCTGTAATCTAAGGGTAGTCTCATTTTTAAAGGACATGGCAACCATTATTGCAAAGCACAGGCATATAATACAAATGTGTATGAAAATCTCAGTCTACTGTTAGCATCATGCAGGTAATTATCATTTATCATGGACCTGAAATAGTAGGTATCACTACAGATGGATAGCAATGGAGATTAGATACATCAATTTCCACCTCATATAGGGAAGATGATATTTTGGATGAAAACAAAGATGTGCAAGGATTGAAATAGCATTGCCTTTCTGGGTCCCCCATAGTTTCTTTGCACAAACATTTGCCAAAAAAAGGGTAAAGATATTTGGCTTGCAAAAATAAGCTAAAAAGCAGAAAACTTTGAAAAAAAAAAAGAGATATTTGGACGCAGATCCATGTCCTTATCTGTGATTTGGACCTATAATACAAACATTTATCGTAAGAAGATCTTTTAGTCCTAAAGCAAAAGTTGTTTCTGGAGAAATGTGTTAAAAAAATGCATTGATAGGTGAGATCTTTAATCATCTCAATAATGTTAAGACGAAAATTGGACCAACCCCACCAACCTAAATAAAAAATTTTAAAAAAAATAGAAGGAAAAAACAATATCCCTAAATTGCAGCAACAATCGTGTAGAAACATATAGCACCGTCAGTCAAACATTATCCCACACGCCAATACTCTAATCACAATGCCAAAAGGGTCCTCATTGCACATAAAACAAGTCACTCACTCAACCTTTTCAATAATATCAAAGGTCTATTTTCAAACAATCAACAAAGATAATGACTAAACTCAATTGCATATCATTATAGACAAACATTTCCAAACAATAGAAATGTAATTATCCCATCTTAGTGCCATAATCAACGCAACACACATTGCAAATGACAAGTTTGATAAAAATCTATACTTCACAACATAGCATATCACACAAATCTTAAACAGGACAAATATAAGAACAAACAACTGACCTACCATTGTAGATTAGATAGAAACAAATAGACACTAGTAAACAAAGACAATGAACATAGAAAAAATGCCCTTTTTTCATCAACAAACAAATAAATAACAAGTAAAGCAAAGATGAGCAATAAATTAAAGCAAAGAAACAAAGAGTGGTAATCAAGAAGGAAACATTACCAAAAGACCAGTAAGGCATTGCAGCAGGTCTACCAATTAACTGGGTGTACTGATCAACAACATCCAAAGGAGAAGGTCCAGCAAAGAAATAAAAGTCAAGAACACCCCCAATAACCTTGTAAGTCAAAGAATCCCCTCTGTAGAAAACATCCATGCCATTACTATTCAACAACAGAACAGAATGAGCAGAGGCCTTTCCATTTACATTCCTGAGATCCATATACACAGGATGTGAACCATATAAATCAGCATTAAGATTAATAGCTGAAATATCAGTAGTATATAAAGTGTATGGATCTCCAGGGAATAATTTAATGCCATGTGGCTGTGTGTTCTCTCCCAAACCATAAAGAGAAGCATCTTTAGGCAATTTTGTTGAAATCTCCAAATACTGATCTTTAAACACCAATTGACTAAAAGGGTCTGATTCATCTGAGCTTGTATTGAAAAGGGTTTGTCCACTGGACTTCCTTTTAACTGCAAAAGTAAAAGGGTCAGCAGTGTAAGTAAAGATCAGCTCAGAATCTGAATATTCTTGTCCTGTAATTGGATTCTTCCTTGTCCTCGCAATTGTCTGCTTCGAAGCTGGTGGCTGCTCTCTTGGCAACAGATTATAAGGCACCTCCCATCTTTTCTTCTCTGCATCAGTAATGTGAACTCTCAACCGATCTTCCGTTTCATGCCTGCAAAAAAAAAAAAACCAACAAAAAAGATCAAATCTTTGCTAAGAAAACAGAGAAAAGCATTGATCTTTACCAATGGACATGCATTTTACAAACACATTACATGTCCTAAAATGCTTACTTGACAAAGAGCTGCAAGAGGGGAATATCAGGGCCGTAGATTTTGTTTTTTTGCTTAACTTGGAGATGGCCCAGGAAGCCTCCATCAGGTGTTTCTTCAACTGAGATCAGACGGTAGCCGTTGCCAATCTTGGTTGGCACAGGTGATTTTTTGGATGATTTTGATGAAGCCACTAGACCTCCATTGCTACACAGGATCAAAGCTACAAAAAGACTAGCTACTAAACGAAACATTTGGTTACTTACTAATACTACTACTACTACTACTATAGTAGAGTAATTAGTACTGAAGAAAAGTAGTGGGTGTTCCTTTTCTTTTCTTTATAGACTGTTTATTGAAAAGTGTCCGTTATATATAGGAGGAAAGAAAGTGCAAAAAAGGGTAGTTTAGGAAACAAAATAAAAATAAAATTCATTTGATACATATGAGGACCATGAGGTGTCATGCAACCATATCTTTAGCACGTGATGATGATTGTCCCTTATACAACTATTTGGGCCCCTCTTTTTTGTAATCATTTCCTTTCCAATACCAATTTACTAATTTGTGCTCCCACTTCCCCCCTTTGATTGATAAAATTTGCTCTTTCCTTTTGAGACCTTGTAGTATTATATCTATATCTCATTTTAATGGATATCAATTTCATGTCATCATATTTATCAATTCATTGGTGTCTTAAACAGGAAATTTCCATTTATTAAGTTTAAATCTAACTTCTAAGATTTATCATTAATATTCTAACAATCAGACTAATTGCATAAAATTTATCGGAATGACTAAAATTTCGCGATTGTATAGACCATGTTTAATTTAGATTTTTTTTAAAAAAAAAAATAAACGTGTGATGTAATTAGATGTTATTTAGTTTTTGGTGGATAAATATCTTAAAATGAATGATTTGAATTGATAGATCGAGTTGAATTGGTATGGTTTTGGTCTAAGCGAAGCGAGGAATAGAAAGAAAAAGTTGGGAAGTTACAGCAGCAGGAAATGACAAAGTCTATTGCGTGATTTCTGTTGCTTAAATATCAAAAGCTTGACTCAGCAATGCAACTACTTGTCTATTGGTTTAATAATTAATTCTCATCTCCTTTTCCTTTTAGCAATTGCCTCGATTTTTTTAATAAATTATAGTTTTCATACTAAACAAAATTGATTTTGGTTTTTTGTTAAATACCGTTTGATTTTCTTGTAATTTAATAAATTACTAGGCGAATTTTTGAGTTTCGCTTGGATATTTTTAAATTTTATTTTATTTTAAAAATTTCTTATTACATATATTGATTTTTAAATAAAAACTTATGAAATTAATTGATAATTCTGAAAAGTTTAATTTTTACTCGACCCGACCTCACCTTATTATAAATAAAATATAAATTTTATATATTTGACTGTTTTTTAATTTAATTTTATTCAATCTGGTCTTTCTTTGAATATAAATATATAAATTTAATTTTTTTTCATCAGTGAGTATTTAAATTCAACTATTAGTAAATTAAATTTACATTATAAAAAGTAAAAAAGAAAATGTGTTTAGCATGTATTTATAATATTTTTTTATTATTTATAGAAAAAATAATTTTAAAATAATATATTAATTTTTAATCGGTCATATAATTAAATTTTCAATTAACACAATTGTTAAAATAGCTTACAATTAAAATTTTTATATTAAATATATTTAATGAATATTTTTATATTAAGTATATTTAATGACATTTTATTAATTATTTGCACAATTTTTAATAAAGTCATTTAATTAAGTTTATAATATAATTTAATAAATATGAAATTATTTATTTGACACCATTTTCTATGTTATTACATTTATATTAATTAATTATTCAATGTATATAGTCATATTTATTTATTATTTATATTACTTATATATAATATGTAACGCATCTCATTTTTAACTCTTTTATACGTATACTTAGTATATACATATTAAAAATATTTACTGGAACATATAATAAACTTTTATATATGAATATTATAATAACAAAACACTTTTCCCTAAGATCGTTGGAGTCTAGCGACATGGAGCTCTACCAAATCTAGCATTCCTTTCATTTTTGATTTTTCCTGCAATACTGGATTATTGAGCTTGATGCTCACTAAGAAAAATAAGCATAAATATAACTATAATTAACTCAAATATTTGAAGTCCTTTCTAAGACTTCTATGTTTACTGGCATAATATGCCAATTTATATTAATTTATCGGATCATTTAAATACACCCAGCACAGCAGATAAATTTGCTACGTATAACAAATTTAGAACATAATTCATAATTCACACAATTTAATTCACCAACAATATCAAATTCAACAAATTCTAAATTTATCAATCAAACAAACAAATTCTATTTCACCAGCACATTTCCATCATTTCATAATTCCAATCAATTCACAATTCTTTCAATCTCAATTCAATCAATTTCACACCATAATGATAATTCAACTAT
>CANYLF010556896.1:0-23554 GCA_948193215.1 Bocquillonia castaneifolia | reverse complement strand
CCACCTCCAACTTTTATTTCTTTCAATTACACCCTTACTACTCATAATCACCAATTAATCAACCTCAATTAACAAAATCAACATACTAATGATGTCAATTAACCACTAATGCATGTAATTAAATTTGGGGCTGTTACAGTTTCTTGTCAATCTCATCACATAAGGCGCGAAAATCCTGCTCAATATCGGTTGACATATCTTCCTTATCCATGAACCTTTGCCAAGCATCAGCTCTGTACCAATCCTTCACATGCTCCCCCCAGTTCTTGGCCATGGTGTGTCTTTGTCATAGATGTCAAACTCTGGACCCTAGGTTGGTTCAATCTCGCCAAGAGGGACTACAGGTGGTGGATGTTTTGGGTACAGGACTTTAAAGTCAAACTTGCCAGAAGGTTGGCCCAAGAATTCCTCCACATACTCCTATTTTTGTTCAGGTACATCATTCACATCTTGAAAGGAATCCCACGCCTTCTTGAGAGCTTCCTCTTCTTCAGCCAAATCATAATCAAAAGAACCCCATACCTCATCTAAGTCTTTATTAGTGAAAGAGGCCCACACTTCATCTTCAATCATGTCTGAGTTAATGCAGCCAATTCTATTTGGTGGAGGAACATTGTTGTAGGTAGGTAGTGGGTTATTTTTGGTGTTTGGTTTCTTAGAATCAGGGTCCATGACTTTCCCTTCATCTATGAGGTCTTGAATGGAAGCATAATGTAGTTGTCAGTTGAGTGGCCTTGCACTTGGTGGAAACGGCAAAAGGCATTTGGGTTATATAGTGGTGAGCTAGTGTTTGGTGGGTTTCTGGTTGGTTCGGGTTTTAGCAAGCCTTAACTTTCGAGTCGTTCAAACACTTTGGAAAAGGGTTTATTGAAATTGGAGAATCTGCGGTTGGTTTTGAAGGCATTGACTTCTACAACCTTGGTAGATTGTGTATGGGCACGAATTGAGCTAGCCTTGGTAGTCTTCTTCTTCTTCTCAGACTCAATCTCTTCAACCTAGAGCTCATCATCATAAAGCTCTACAAAATTCCTTGGACTCATCAACTGAAGCTTCTCAACTCATGTAGAATGCACATTCCTAGCAATAATTCTGACCTGATCCCTCTCTGAAGGCTTGTTGGGCATCAAAGCAGCCTTGTTTCTCCACCTGATCAAGAATTCAGAAAATGTCTTGCCATCTTTCTGCTTAGTCATCTCTAAGTCCCTCAAGGAAACTTCTAGGGCAACATTGTAGGAGAACTGACCCCTAAAAGCTTCATTAAAAGTCTTCCAATCGGATTTAGTGCTAGTTGGCAATTCATGATACCAGTCAAAAGCTATACCTTCCAAAGTCAAAGGGAACAGACCTAATTTCTGCTCAACATTGAGAGTACTGGTTGACATGATTATGATGTATTGCTTCAAATGCAGCTTAGGGTCACCTAACCCATTGAACTTAGTCATATCAGGCATCTTGAACTTAGGAGGGAGCCCAGTTATGCCATAGATACCCAAGTTGTCAAAGTCAAAGTCCTGGTCCTTTCCCTTTACCATCTTTTGGAGCTTATCCATCTTCTTAGTAAGGGCTTCAAGGGCCTCATTATCAGGATTTTTCTCAGTCTCATCATCACTACTACTAGTTTCCCATTCTTCATCCCTTTCTTTCAAGGCTTTCTTAATGGCATTGTCCATCATGTCTTGCAAGGTTTTCAAAGCATCTTCAGTAAACCCAGTCATTGTACTTATGGGAGTTGGAGTCTTTGGAGTATGTCGTGGTATGTTGCGAACGAGACGTCCGGCTTGTCTTGTCCAAGGAGTACTAGGAGGATCTATATTGCTACAAAACAGAGGGTTAGCATGCTATAACATGTATATGTAAGAATGTATGTATGCATGAATGAAAGCAACACGTAGGGACACAAGTAGCAAATGTTAGTCAAACACATATACTACCAAGTGGTAGACCTTCCAACTTTATTTCTCCCACACACGTATTCATTTGGCAAGTCAACATTCCTAGGAATTGGCATGGGCTGTCGCACCAACAGGGGATGCTATTGCTGACGTAGCATTCACGTTTGCACACAAAGGAAGCTCTCAACATACAAACCAAACATTAAGTCATTATTATGACCTTATCCCATGTCTTTGCTTTAACGAACTCCCTTAATGTTCCCCTTGTTCTAGGGTCATTTTAGTGTCAGTCGGGTACAATTAGACTGACACACCAACATCCCTTTCTCAAAGGTAGTAGTCAAAGTCATTCTTCTCAATTCTAAATGGCCCTATGCTGTAAGGTTGCACTAGTTACGTACAATTAAATTAGTGCTTCCTCCATAGGCGATAATTAGGCATTGAGCTAAAATAATAACACTAGACTCAGGCATTATAACGGCATCATGGAATCACGTAACAAAGTAATTATTTGGTAAGTCCTAGAGGAAGTTGCTACGGTCACTACATGGCTTCGGTCAGGTTTGACTAAAAGAAGGTTCCCATAGAAGGTGAATTCCTATTAACCATCTCTCTCTTTTTAAAAAGGTTATAGCGACAGAGGACATTCAGCTCAGAATTTCCCATTAACTATCACTCATTAACCATAACAAAGAAGGTAAGCAATAGTAGGACAATTCCATCTATGAGTGGTAGTCACTGATTTCACCTCCTATGAAGAACTCTTATAAATCATAGGTGACTTGACCAATGGTACCCACGGTAGGGTGTTAAAATGCAAGAATGAATGCAAAGAAACTAGAGTTTAGCATAATAAAAAGAGTATTGGTAGAATCACTTGAATCAAAAGTCTGTCTATCAAAGGTCCTCAGTGGAGTAGCCAAACTGTAGACAAGGAGGTTTTACCTCAGAGCCTGAGCCATGACTAGCAACTATGGCACTGTGTGTTTAGCTGCGGGGCTGAAGTGGTAGTCGCCACCCAAACCGGTATCGAGAATGTCTTACAAGGTGTACACCCCGATTCCTCTTAAGAATACGAAAGGTGCATTGAGCCCAGAGATTCATGGATTCAACTTATCAATTCCAGAGCGTGATTCTTTACTCAATACTCCTAGTATTATACCAACTTTCATTCCTTCTAACAAAACAATAAAACACATATAACAATTATAACCTACCTTTTACATATACACATGCAAGAGTGAGTTTCTAATAACAAACAAGGGTTAATTTTAATGATTACCAACCATTAATTAAAGTTAATTTAAATGCAAAAGTGATAATAAACACATAACAACCAACACAGCAACACAACCTAGGGTTTCTACCATTTTAGACCAAAAATCATTACAGAATAGCATTATTAACCAATTTTATATATAAACATGCATCTAAACATTACCAAAGAAGGTTCAGAAGCTTACCTCATCTCTGCATTCCATATGAAAGCTACTATACATAAGTGATCCCCGTAAAACAGCACCAAAGAAACAACAAGAGGGCCCAATGCCACTCAGAAGACTGGTATTTGGGCCCAACGCCACTCCTGCTTGTGGCATTGGCTGCCAGACAACATGTAGCATGCACGATTTGATGAAAAATGCAATTTTTAGGGTTTACCAAGCCCCAAAAATGGTCAAACAAGGATGAAAATTCATAAAACAAACATCAAAACACATGAAAATGCATGAAACATTGCAAAACAACCTAGATTTAAGCATGGCATGCATAAAACACAATAAAGATGCAAACTTTGTAAATAAAACATCCAAAGATTATAACTTTACACAAAACAAATATGTACATGCTTTAAAATAACATTTTTAATGCAGATCTGACATGGAAACATCATTTAAAACAAAAAAAAATGCAAGCTTTACAAGTGAAACATTGAAAGATTTAAACTTTATACTTAAAACCTGCAAAAGATGCAAATTTTATGCATAGAACAATAAAAGATTCAACCTTTAAACATAAAATGCACAAAAGATGTAAGCTTTATTCAAAAGATTTGAAAATAACATAAATAAACAAGCTTTAATCATTAAAACATGCAAAGAAACAACTTTACATAAAAGATGCAATCTTTATGCATGAAAACTCAAAAAAACATGATTTTTATACAAAAGAAATAAACTTTATGCAAAAGAAATGATTTTTACACAACAAAACATTAAAAGAAAGTTTTTTATGTATGGAAAATGTTCAAATGACATCAAACACATCAGATTTGAAATCAAAACACAAGAACATGCAAAAAGATGCAATTTTTAACCTTTATAATGCATTTTCATGGCATAAAATGGTGTTTTAACAAAAGAAACATGCAAAGACATGAATAAAACACACAAACAAAAAATTACAGCAACACAACATTTCATTTAACATGTTTATGACATACAAAACATGAAAACATGCAAAGAAACAATGAAAAACAAAGAAAACGTAACTTACCTTTCAAGGATTTGGCTTGGAAGCGCTTGATAACCCTCAGATCTTTGTTTGAGTGACTTTTATGTTGCTTTTTATTGATTAAATGCTACTGGAACTTGGCTTCAATGGATTAGAAACTCCAAACCACCTCTTTAATGCAAGATTCAAATAGCTTTTTATTCTTATTTTGTGAAAAAGTAAATGTTGTGTCAATTGTTTCTTAGCTATGAATGAGTTTTAGAATGTTGATATCTTAATCAAACCCTAAAATTCGTATGCTCTGGCTGCCTCTCCCTAAAACCTAGTTTTACAAGTATATTTATAGCCGGTTTAGCTTAAAACTTAAGCTAGGGTTACCACAATCAGTTTCCTATTGAAACTCAATGACTTGAGCCTAAAGCAAAGGATATTTTGGACAAAAATAGCCCTCCAAAGCTTTGGGACACTTGTACAACTCGTACGGGTCATTTCAGGGCGAAACAGCTCGAAAACTGGCTTTTTACAACTGAAATCGTCTGACTGGCATTGGGGTCCCAACACCAGTCTTCCTTGTGGCATTGAGCCCAACGCCAATCATATGAGTGGTGTTGGGCCCAATTCCAATCTTCAGAGTGGCGTTGGGCACAATTCCACTCTTCAGAGTGGCGTTGGGCCCTTTTAGGCTTCCAAACGTCTGATATTATGAAAACTTAAAACTGAGAAAATGTACAGAATGGCCTCAACTACCAACCATCAAAATTTCAAGTCATTTGGACACTTATAGAAAAAGTTATGCTAAAAACCGTCTAAAAAATGCATCGTTTATGCTTAAAACAAGACTTTTGGAGAAAAACGTGTTATGCAAGCTTAGAAAACACTTAAAGCAAGGTTATGTAATCTTTAAAAAGAAAATGTCAACTCAATTCATGCTACTTAGACCATGAACGATCATCACTGGGCCCCCGAGCCGCTTCCGTATTCCTACATCAAAAATTAGGTGTTAACAACAAGGCATCGCCCCCGCGATATCGAGGCCGTCTACTACTTTTCCAAGGCTTCCCTATGGACAGAGCGCCCGAGACGCGTCTAATTGCCGCTGCCCGTCGGTTGGTGTCCAATAGCAATAGTGACATACCCAGTAAATGAATTTTTAGTTTTTATGAAAAATGTGGAGTCGCCACCCGAATTGCTTTGAGATCACCAAGTGATTAACAAACAGGTAGATTCCTTTTTGGAAAAATCCCATTCATCATCACACCAAATAATTTATGGGTTCGGAATGAGTCATCCATAGTTGGGTCAATTTCCCATTTCATTAAGTAATGGGGTCATTATTTCCTACCAAAGTCAAACAATATAAAGTGATAAATCATCCAGCAAGTAGAATGCAATGAATGGGCGCGCATAATATTGTTTCTAATCAGTTTTAGTTCCACATTAGGTCCATTGTATTTAACCCTGATTGGTTGAGTGCAGTTAGCAGTGATAGTAGGTTGCTATTTATTTTAACAATAATTTACCGGGTGGATTATTTCCTTATTTGTTTACATGCAAAACATTCACAGTTAGTTGCTAACTTATTTTTATTTTTTTTTTATTTTTGGGATAAACATTTGCACATTAATTCATTTTTTTATATTTTTCCGGGATATATGAAAATAATAATAATAAACATGCAACCTTAAAGAAAGGGAAGGAGAAATAAATTTCTACCATTTTTATTTACTTATTATCGGGTTAATTAATTAAGTTTTTGATTAATTATTTACAAACAGATCTAGATGATTTATATAAAAAAATTATAAATAAATCTTACCGATCGATCGGTTCAACCCGGAGAGGCTAAACCAATCGATCTTGAAGCTTCAGTCGATTTACTGTCCCAAAATCTTTATTTTCTTCTTTGCTGCATGAAGATCCGGCCAGACCAATGATCATTTGCCCAGATGATCATTTTAATTTAACCAAGCAGGTGGGACATCCGGCAGCAAGCTGAACATCCGGCCGGACCTTTGTGAACATCCGGCCGAATGTTTGAAGGTCCGGCTGGACCTGCAATCCATCTTCCTCAAGCTTCTTTCTTTGAAATGTTACATTTTCTAATATATTTACAATGTACAATCTATTGATAGTGTATAGAGACCCCTAAGGAGCTAATCTAGACGTCCAAAACAAGCTAAATCCACAACTAAAAATTCAAAAAATACATTACTGTAAAATTTCAAAATAATGAATATGGGGCTCCAAACTTGAATATTATAGGTCCAAATCACTCCTGCTTTCACATAAAACTCATATATGTAATCAGAATATCAAACAAAGTTAGTTTGGAAAAATATGAAAATCATAGAATATAACGTAAACGGAACGAGTAAGAAAATATGCTTATTCTAGATGTGTGGATGGTTGGTTGCCCTTAGAAATGAGATAGATTACCGCTTCGTGTAGAAAATGAGCTGTTGAAAGATTAAAATATCTAGAAATAGTTTCAGAAAATCATCGTAAAAAAACTCCGTAAGAACCTCATTTTTCCCTGTATCAAAGTATTTTTTTTCTCTCGTCTGTTATCCTCCAACCCCCTTCTCTGTCAAAATGATTTTTATTTTATACTCCTGTGAACTAAGGTTATTCTCTCGGAGAGAATAACCTTAGTTCGACAGAAGGAATATCTCCCTTAATGGCGGGGATGGGAAAAAAATATTCGTTATCTGTCAGACACTCCCCGAAAATCATTATGTCTGATAGACATGAACATCCGGCCGAACCATTGAACATTCGGCCGGATGTTCAATTTGGACCTAATGGGCTTTTTGATTTAAATCAAATTTATGGTTTATTTGGGCCGTATTAAGGGTTCGTACTAATATTAAAACATTTATTCGGACTCTAAATTAGGCCATAAATATATTAAAAATATTTAGCATATTTGAAAATAAATTGTTTGCATTCTTCAGCTCATTTCTACAAGAAATTGGATAATCAATTGGTCTAAAATAGACCAAATTCATCACTGGGCTCCCGGGCCACTTCCATATACCTGCATCCAAAAATTAAGTGTTTACATTCCCATGGTTAGTTCATCGCACCCGCGACCAAGAAAGATCGCCCCCGTGATGCCTGGGAGAAACTAGCCGCTACTGTACTTCATGGCCACGATGTTGTAGATCACCCCAGGACTTGACATTTTATAGAGAATTAAATGCAAAACAATCTAGACATTAAAGACAACTTCACACTTGTTTCTGTAAGCTAGTTTTAGGTTTTATGGCTATAAATACCCATTATAAATGTCCCTCAACTAAGGACCCACACTCTTTGATAGCCAAACTCTTGCAATTTGATTTCTCATAATTCTTTGTATTAAATTCTTGGTGAATTTATTATGTGTGTGCAGACAAGGAGTTTTTACCTCAAAGCTTGAGCCATGACTAGCAACTGTGGCACTGTGTGTTTAGCTGCTAGGCTGAAGTGGTAGTCGCCACCCGAACCGGCATCGGAAATGTCTTACAAGGTGTACACTTTAATTCCTCTCAAGAATACGAAAGGTGCATTGACCCCATAGATTTAAGGATCGCACTTATCAAATTCAAAGCGTGATTCTTTACCCAATACTCCTAGTATTATACAAACCTTCATTCCTTCTACCAAAGCGATAAAAACACATAACAATCATAACCTACCTTTTACATATATACATGCAATGGTGAGTTTCTAATAACAAACAATGATTAATTTTAACAATTGCCGACCATTAATTAGGGTTAATTAACACACATAAGGTGATAATAACACATAACAACCAGCATAGCAACACAACCTAATGTTTCTACCAATTTTAACCTAAAATGATTATCGAATAAGCTTTAATAACAATCAACTAAATGATTAGCAAAGAAGTTGCAGAAGCTTACCTCGTCATTGCATTCCACATGAAAGCTACCGTATACAACTATACAGACCCGTACACAACCGTTTGAAGCCTAACGCCACAGGGGAGCTCAAAATAGGGACCAACACCACTCGTGGGACTAGTGTTGAGGCCCAACGCCACTACCCCACAGGCGTTGGTGCCCAATGCCACTCCTAATAGTGGCGTTGGTTTCCAGAACAAACCAGAATGCAAGATTTGAAAATAAAACATAATTTTTGGGTTTACCAAGCTTGAAAAATGACTAAACAATAACGGAAACCCACCAAACAATCATCAAAACATATTATAATGCATGAAATATGGTAAAATAACCTAGATCTATTCATGGCATGCATAAAATACAAAAAGAATACAAGCTTTACATACAAAACATGCAAAAGATTCAAACTTTACGCGTAAAACAAGCAAAAGATGCAAGTTTTATGCATAAAACATTGTAACAACACAATTTCACATATTAACATATAAACAAACAAACTTTATGCATTAAAACATTAAAGAAAACAACTTTATTGATCAAAACACAAAAAGAAACAATTTTTATGCATTAAAACATGAAAAGACATAATTTTTATGCATTGAACACAATAACAATGATTTTTATGCAATAAAACTTGAAAAGAAATAATTTTTATGCATGGAAACACATTAATGATACTAAACAGTTCTGATCTGGAATAAAACGCATGAAAACATGCAAAGAAAGCAACTTTTATTATTAGTAATGCATGTACATGGAATTAAATGGCATTTAATCAACACAAACATGCATAAACAATATTTAAAAATGCAATACAGAAAATTACAGCAATAAAACACATAAAAATAGTAGATCATGGCATGCAAATCATGAAAAACACGACAAAAATAATGAAAAAAACAAAGAAATAGATAACTTACCTTGCACGAAACTGATTTAGAAGTGCTTGAGAACCCTCAGATCTGATTTGAGTGATTTTTTAATTGCTTTATAGTGATTAACAACTGCTGGAATGCTACTTCAATGGATTGAATGCTTTAAAACGCCTTTTGAATGCAAAAGATGCCAACTTTCAAAACTTTTTTTTTGTGTTTTCAATGTAAAACAGTGAACTGTTTTGGCAAATAATTGATTTTAGATCTTTAGTATGGAAAACCAAACTCTAAATTTGTGTGAACAGCCACCTCCCCCCTAAAACCTAGTTTTAAACGGGTATTTATAGACGAATCAGGCTAATTCTTAAGCTAGGGTTAAAAGCATCACTTTCCTATTGAAAATCAATGACTTGAGTTTAAAGCAAAGGTTATTTTGGTCAAAAACAACCTTACAGAGCCTTAGGACTCGTGTATGGCTCGTACGGGCCATTCCGGACCAAAATAGGTTGAAACCGAGCTTTTTATGCTGAAAATCATGCTACTGGCATTGGGGGCCCAACGCCAGTCTTTGGAGTGGTAATGAGCCGAACTCCACTTGGAAGAGTGGCGTTAGGCCCAATTCCACTCTGAAGAGTGGTGTTGGGCCCTTTTGAGCCTCCAAACTTTAGATTTAGTAAAATCGTATAAAAGAGAAACCGTGCAAAATGGCCTAAACTATAAACCCTCAAAATTTCAAGTCATTCCAATACTCATAGAGAAAGTTATGATGGAAACCGTCTGAATAATGCACTGTTATGCTTAAAACCGAAGTTTTGGGTGAAAACATGCTTTGAAAACTTAGAAAACGATTTGAATGTGGCTATGCAATCTCTAAAAAGCAATTGTAAACTCAATTCATGCTATTTAAAACATGAATGATCATCACTTGGCCTCCGAGCAGCTTCCTCATTCCTGCATCCAAAAATTAGGAAAAGTTTTCCCCCGCTTTGTTGGAGGTTTGTAGTATTATCCAATTATATGATAAATGACGACAAAGCGAAAACACATAATTTTTTAAAAGAAATGCATACCTCGACTTCGGTGTGCAAAGTTTAACCTTGGACCTCGGTTGCCTTGATTTAACTCCACGGGGATTTGGGTGTTTAGACCCTCCTGACTCGGATATAAGGGTTTTGCTCCAAACAAAGTATCACCTTGGACCTCGGCTGCCTTGGTTTAACTCCATAGGGAACAAATGGTTTTCCTGGTTCAGCTATCAGGATAAAGTTTTACCTCGAACCTCGACTACCTTGGCTTGACTTAAAATTGATCGAAGCTTAATCTAAGACCTTGGCTGCTTAGACTTCACTCCATAGGGACTAATTTGATTTTTTGACTCGGATATCAGAATGAAACTCCTCTTAGGACCTCAGCTGCCTAAGTTAGGAAGATAAGTCTTTCTGACCTTCCCGGCTTGGATACTAGGGTGATTTGCCTTGCCTTGGACCTCATCTGTCTTGGCTCGACTTAAAAGAGATCCACTATACTCTACTGGAGGTTAGCGGTAATATTTTTCTCCATTGGGGAATGTTCGCTTTCTGAGACTTAAATTCTGGAATTATGTCCACTAGGAAAAAAGGGTTCTATCTTTTATAGACTGTCACTGGGAATTGAATATTGTCTGGATAGCCGTCGTCGGACAACTTCACCGGGGATATAAGATTTATCTCCTTCGATAGCCATCACTAGGATAAATTCATTTGAGGAATTTAATTCCTGAATTTGACTTCATTTGGGAAATTGACTCTCACTGGGGAAAATAATTACTAAATCCAAAATCGCCATCCATTCATCTAGAATTACTCCAAATATTTTATGAATTTGAAGTAGGAATATAAACCTTTGTAAAGGATTTTTCTGTAATTTCTGTCATTTCCTTTGTAATTCCCTATCGTTCTCTGTCATTTTAACTACAGTCATCTATAATTTCTGATAATCTTTCAAAATTTACCCCTAATTGGACTTAAATTGGCCTTCCTTGGCCTTAATTTTGCTTTTAGGCCTATTCGTTATAAAACTTTTATCCTTATATGCAAGAAAACTTCAGGGACCAAAATGGTAATTTACTAAATTGGCATTATAAGGTGGCGGGCAGCTCTATTTTTTGCCAAATTTCAAATTGATTTTTACCCAAACTTCATTTTCCTTTCATTTCTTCATTTCTTAACTAGATCACTTCAAACAAAAGGCGAACCTTAGAACCAACATGGGAGCCGATTAGCCTTCTTCGAGTTCGGGAAGAAGTGTAAAAAGCTTATTCGGGTGGAATTCATAGAGGAGGAAGAGTTTCTCCACTTTCTAACGCTCGATTTCATCTTTATAGTATGATCAGAGAGCGGGTAAGCGTCCAAGCACTTCAATCTTGTTGTATTTTGACTGGGTATTGTGAAATTTATCAAAAATTTGTGAAATAAAACCGAATTGGCAGCCAACACCACTGTCCAAGGCTCAACACCACTGTTGGGAGTGGCGTTGCTACCAACGCCAGTCGTGGAATCGCGTTGGTGGCAACGCCATTGCTAGGACTGACGTTGAGCCCAGTTCCAGTCCCGGTAGTGATTTCGAACTCCGCACAGCGTTCCAAAGCATGTTTGGATAATTTAACATGTAAAAAGAGACTGATATGTACATTTTATGAATGATTTATATATGATTTGCACATTAAATGAATGATTTATGGATGATTTAGGATGATTTATATATTAAATAACTTAGGATGATACGTGCATGAATAATTTAGGATGATTTATGAATGATTGGATACTCTGTTGGCTACCAAAGTTAGAAATAAAGAATGCATGCAAGAAATTAAATGATTGTGTTAGGAAATATACCTTTTATTACATTGCAGGGGGATGAGACTACTTTTACCTATAATGGAAATTTCTCCAAAGTTTGAGCAGTTTGGAGAAGATTACCTCTGGGCGTGTAGGCATTAGTGCTACAGGTTGGGTTTGGCCCTTTGCTTTCCATATTTCCTGAGAATGTGGATGATCATATAAGCTTTCGTTGTGATCGCTGTTCCATGCGGGTGTTGATGGAGCGATGGTTTGCTACTACCCACACTTTCCAGTTGCCATGTGGGGAGTATACACTGTCTTTGGCTTCTTTTTCTGCTATTACTGGACTAGCATGTGCTGGTGAGAGGATATTCTGGGATGGTAGGATATACTCTATCCATTGTGACATGTAGAATGAGTACATTCTCCGGATGCTAGGCATGGTTCCAAGGTGAAAGAGCCTTAAAAAGCTCTATGTTGATGCACTTGCGAGACATCTTCTGAGCTATCAGCCAAAGTTTGATTGGCGATTTGATCAGATGGATCATGTTTTCATCCTTTACTTGTTGGGTAGCACTATCTTCTATGACACTAATTCTACCATCGGCTTGTATTTCATTCCTATTCTCAAGGACTTCGATCAAATGAGCAGGTATGACTGGGGCTCTCCTGCTTTAGCCAATCTGTATCTTTGTATGGATAGGATTTCTCATGGTGCTACAAAGTTCTACAGCTTCTGGCATGCCACTCATGTGAGTTGCTTTGACTTTTGCCTTATTCTCTTTTGCTTTACTTGCCATGTGCTACTCTAACTCTTCATTTGCAGGTCTGGGCTATTGAGTTGGACTTGATTTGCCAGTTCTTTCCTCTTCTGCCTCACTATGCATTCCCTATCCTCAAACGTTGGGGCTTACAGTGAATGTGTATCATCCAGCTGATGTTGATGCTCATCGCATGTACCTTAACTCGCTGACTGTTTCTAAGGTAAAACAAGAAACTTTGTTAGCTTAAAACAATTGACATAAGTTTGAAATACTTACCTTGTTTCCTTCTGTTCAGCTTAACAGGCAGTGGTTAGGTCCGATGGAGGGATTTTCGCCCTATGTCATTGCATATCTGCAAAAGTATGACATGCATGAGGATCCTTTTAGAGGGTCCTGGGCTCAAGATGTGGTTTCTAGGAGAGAGGACTCATCACCAGTATTCGGCTAGATTCTGGAGGAGGCCACATGATCCTCCCATTGAGATGTTCTAGGTACATGAGCTGACGAACAGTGCTTTGATTAGAGCTCTTGATGGCTTTGAGTGTGTGTCTTTTCTTTCTCATTCTAAGGACTACACTCTATTTTTGCGCTAAAGGTGCCTTCCTGCATTGCCTTTATCTCCTAGGATGTTAGGAAAGGTAACATTTCATCCTATCTGCTTCTTTATGCATTATGCTTTGCTTGCATAATCTACAGCTGTTTCTTTATAGGTTTCCTTGGGAGTAGTGACTTTCTTTGAGTCTAGCTCTTATAAAGATCAGGACAAGGGCGATTCTGGAGGTTCTGGTGATGATGATGATGCCCCCAGTCCTAGGCCAGATGTTCCCGGACCGAGTAGTAGGACTAGAGCTTCTACTAAAGGAATGATTTCGAGTGCAGAGGTTGCTAGACCTCGTCAGTCTAGACACATTTCCAGCCGCTGTGGTGATGTTATACCATGTTATATTACTAAGTTTCCTGGACTATCTGTACATCATAGGACTATTGCTGGTCTGGTTGAGCATACTTTTCATCCTGCCGCTGATCCTTCGATTTCTTTTACAGCCGGATGTACTCATGTAAGCTTCTTTTGACCTGCTTCATTCATTTACTTTTGTGTTTGAATTCTAACCTTCCTATCTTTTCAGGTTCCTGTCGATGAGATCTCACGTCTGTCATCAAGGTCTCACGTTTGTTACCATATTTCTAGGCCAGCAAGACCCATCTAGTGAAGACCTGTGATACTTGAAGATAGGCCCATTACCTTTCTTGCAAGATGGTTGCTGAGTTGAAGGCTCAGCTTGCTACTTTAGATATTCTAGCCAGAGGAGCTGGTGTGGATCAGAGAACCAATGATGATGATCAACAGGCTGATGATGAGGTTGGCAGTCAACCGATTGATGAGGATTCTGAGGAGTCTGAGGAGGAGGAGGAAGATGAGTAGATGTCTTCATTTCTATTTCAGAACTCCCTTAAACTTTGAACTTGCTTCTAGACTTTAATATGTATCTTCACTTTATACATTTGGTACGAAAATGCGGATGTATGCATGATTCCTAGTTGTTGTGGATGCGTGTATGCATGTTTTCCTTAGTAAATGCTAGCAAATGTATGCAAATTTTCCAACTAATACAAATGTGTGCAAATTTGCTAGTTTATGTATGCATGATTATATTTCTTATGTTTTCTAACATGTATTCATGAAATGTCGAGCATAGAATCCTCCTAGAACTCTGAAAGTATGCATCGATCGTCCAATCTCCAAAGGGAGTCAGGCCCGGGCCCAACACCACTCTTGGGAGTGGCATTTTCCACCAATGCCACTTGGGAATAGGCGTTGGGTGGCAACGCCACTCTTGGGACTGGCGTTGGACCGCAAATGCACTCCTTCGATTTTGGGCTTTTCTTGCGATTTTTCTTTTTGTTTTGACTCTTTTTCAAACCCAAACTTCCCTAAACCTCGTGGGCTATAAATAGGACTCCTAGGCAGATTAGAAACACCAGAAAACACCAAATAAACTTTTTAATTCTCCAAATCATAAAGGATGTTTCGGAAGTCAGCTAACACTCTTAGAATGCATCTAGGAAGTATGGAAACAGAAGTTTGGAATTCTTTGGACCAATATCACCTTACAGAGTTTAAAGCTTTCCTGAATTTCTTGTTCAACATCAAGCTTCTACGTGAAGCTGCTGAATATTAGAGCATCAAATACCATGTCTTCCATTTCACGGAGTTGAATTATGCCCCATGTTTGAAGAATTCGAAGGTATTATAAACAAGATACATCGTTCCAATGCTCCTCTATCATTGCCTTCTATTTATAGTCAAACTCCAGAATCCCTGGCTGGTTTATTTAAAGTAACCCTGGGTTAGATACTTCCTTGTATTGATGGCCAATTCCTCTTAACTCACAAATTACTAGAGTTAGGGAGTTCTAAGCCAAAGAATAGCAGATCTTGGCAGAGAATCAGCAGTTTCTATCTATATGCATAATTCCTACTAGTCTCTACCAAAGGCAGAGGTAGCTTCCAGATTACCCATGTCCTGGAGCAAGTGGAGACCGGTCATAACCCTTTTCCTATCATCTTAGCTAAAACTATTATCGGCTTGGACTCCGTTAAGCACACTTAACGCCTTCGAGGTAGCCCACTACTTATGCTTATTTTGTCCCATTTTCATGTTTTCTTCTGTTGAGCCTTGAATGACCCGGTCATATGCTTTATCAGATCTGGTTGAAAGAAAAGCTAGGCGTCTTGATGCCTCCAGCAAATCCTATGATTCACAGGCCTTGATAGCTCCAATCTAGAGGACATGTCTTGACTAAGGCTGAGCATGCTACATTAGAGATCACAGGTGGCTGGACTAACTTTCTCTTATCCAGGAATGAAGAGTTGATTTGCTGGCATTGTCCATGGTGGAAATTGAGCTTCGTCACTACCTCTGTTATAGATAGTTGTGTGCAGATTGCTAGCTTTGATACTATGACCTTCTACACTTCATCCAAAGTCTGTAGGCAGTATGGTATGGTTCAAAGAGTTTTACATCTTGTTCCCACCTTTACTCCTTATGCTGTCACTTCTTTCTTCTTGACTGGGCTAGCAGATCTTTTGAGAGGAATTTGAGCTTTACCCAAGGACCAGCTACCGATGATGAGTATAAGGCTTGGGTTGATCTAGTAAGTACAAATGTTGACTTGGTTATTCTGATACAAGTTATGGAAATGTAGATCTCATAGCATGGTTTTATTGGTAGGCTGAATTGTCTAATGAAGAAGGCAAAGGTGTTGAGCTGTATATTACAAGCAGTAGAAATAATGCAAAAAGAGCAAGAGAGAATGCTAGAAATGAGATGAATGCAAGCTTTGATAACATCAAGTGGATAAAGAAAAACAAAAAGAATTAGGTCTCATAACCATTTCACTTATCCATGTGAATGTTTTAGCTTTTTAGTTATGCAGACATAGAGTCAAATACTATAAGGAAGTTTGACACTTTTCTTTATGCAAAGTTTATTTTATTAATATTAGCACAATAAATGTACTTTAACTTTTACATTTGATATTACTGCTTCCTTACTTTCTTCTCTCGTTGCCTTAATTTTTTCCTAGACTACCTCATATTGGTCCAGACATTGAAGTAGTATTCCATTCAAAGCTCCTCTGTAGAGTATACCTTCATGATAAGTGTAGTTTTTTGAGCTGACCCTCAAGGCATGCTTCTACCTCTCATTAGCCCCTTCTAGATATTCTTGTTTTTCTAGGAATCTCAGAATTTCATAGAACCATGGCTTCTTTTTAGGTTCGTTCACAATCATTACTCGTTCGCCTTGGTAGCAGGGGATTCTGGCTCTACATATTACCAAAGGTTTCATAACTATATCACTAAGATTTTCCCACATGGATGCCAGTAATGCCAGTGCGTCTACCATTTAATTTTCTTCCCTAGTCAAATGTGTAAAGGTACAATTGGAAATACTCAATATGAGCATCTGAATGTACTCTACATAAGGTTTCAGCTTCTCGTCTTTGACTTCCTAATTTTCTGAGACTTAATGATGAGCTTAGAATCTCCAAAGACTATGAGGTTCCTTGCTCCCACTGCAATGGCTGCTTCCAAACCAAAGATGCATGCCTCGTACTCAGCTATGTTATTGGTGACCTTGAAGTCCAACTTCTTTGCTAAATGAATGTTTTCCTCTTCAGGCGTAATTAGGATTGCCCAGACTCCAGTTCCTTTGTGGTTCACGGCTCCATCAAAGTATAACTTCTAACCATTTGCTTCTATCAGATTCAGTGACTCATCTGGGAATTCATACTCTAGTGTTTCTCGCCCTTCTAATGGATTAAGAGCCAGAAACTCTTCTACAACTCTTCCCTTAATAGTCATCTTGGTCAAGTACTGTATGTCAAACTCAATCAACAATACCAACCATTTAGCGAGCTTCCCCACTAGTACTGGTGCTTCATACAAGTACGACAATGGATCAACTTTTGCCACAGCTTAAACCTAGTAAGACTGGTAGTAATGTCTCAACTTCCATGTCATCCATATTACTGCTAAGCAGGTTTTCTGAACAATGTCGTACTTTGCTTCATAGGTTAACAGCTTCTTACTGAGGTAGTAAACAGCATGTTCCACTCCATTTTCATCTTCCTGAGCGACCATTGCTCCTATAGCATCGTCTTCCAAGGCCAAGTACAATATCAATGGTCTCCCTGCCCTAGGGGGTTGAAGGCCAGGTGGTTTCATCAAATATTGCTTGATCATGTCAAATGCTTTCTAACATTGCTCGTCCTATTCAACCTGCTGATCCTTTCTGAGCAGCTTGAAAATGGGTTCATAGATTGTAGTAAATCTGGATATAAACCTGCTGATGTATTGGATCTTCCCTAGAAATCCCCCAACTTCTTTTTCGGGCTTCGGTACTGGCATCTCTTAAATGGCCTTCACCTTATTTAGATCTACTTCAATCCCTTTTTGACTTACTATGTGCCCTAGGAGCTTTCCAGAGTTTATCCCAAAAATGCATTTCTTTAGGTTGAGTCTGAGGTTGTACTTCTCAAATCGTGCCAAGAACTGATCCAAGGCTTCAACGTGATCTTCTTTGGTTGAGGACTTGACCATCATATCATCTACATAGACTTCAATCTTCTTGTGCTTCATATCATGGAACAAGGTTGTGGCCATCCTTTGATAGGTTGCCCCCGCATTCTTGAGTCCAAAAGGCATGACCTTATAGCAGTAAACGCCCCATTCTTTGATAAAGGCTGTCTTGATCTTGTCTATGAGTGCCATCATTATCTGATTATAGCTGGCGAAGCCATCCATAAAGGAATCCATGACGCTTGCAGCTGCATTATCAATCAAAACATCGATATGAGGCAAAGGAAAATCATCCTTTGGTGTAGCTTTGTTTAGATCCCTGTGGTCTACACATATCCTGACCCTTCCATCTTTCTTTGTGACCGGGACAATATTGGCTAACCATTCCGGATAATTGACAACTTCTAAGAATCTATCCTTGATCTGCTTCTCAATTTCTTCTTTGATGAGTTTGGCCCACTTTGGTCTAAGTCTTCGAAGCTTCTGCTTGACTAGCTTCTTAGTTGGATCTATAGGAATGAGATGTTCAGCAATGCTTCTGTCAATGCCTGGCATATCATCATATGTCCATGCAAATACACCTTTTATTTTATTTAATATTTTTTCAAAATTTTCTCTCATTAGCAGTAATATCAGATGCAAGAGTTATTTCCTTTGGTTGTTCTTTTATGTTAATGTTAATAAAATGTGTTTGCACAAAATTAATGTTAAAAATGCTTATAGTATGAACTATGTAATGCACAGTGCCATCAAGTAAAACATCACACAAGTAAGCAAAATTGGCGTTCATATCATTGACCTTAGAAAGAAAAACAGAATCAATTGATAAAAAGACAAGGGCTTTATTGTATTATTAAAACTGATCAAAACATGCTAAAATAAAAGTTTGAATAACAAAGGTAATCAAATGAAAGAATTCTTCCTAAATCTACTATCTATCTAGCCCTTGGTCCTGTATAATGCTTCAAATATCCATATCTTCTTACTGCCTTTCGCCAAGCTCCTTTTCCCATTGTTTTTCCACGAACTGGATCGGTGCAGGCATTTCATTAAGGTGGTGTCAAATCAAGTAATCCCTTATCGACCAGTTTTCATCTTCCATGAATGCTATCCTCCTTGGGTCTCCTAGAGGTGGTTGGACCTCGTCTATCATGGTCCATTCATCGGCGAACCCCCACATTCCTTCTCCTATATCAATGATGATCCCTTTCTGTACCAGCTTCTGAAACTCATGCACAAAGGATATGCATTTCTCTAAATAGTGCCCATTGCAGCGGTGATACTGACAGTAAGGAATATCCATGTCAGGAAGAGGCCCAGTATGTTTTCCCAAATGAAGCAATCCTTTAGTGATCATCTTATCAAACAGATCCAGAGCAGATCCCCGGACACTTCCTTGAAGTAGGTCGAATTTGTGAATAGCTTTCCTCTTAGGGGTATTTGGTCAATAGAATTTCCCTAGCTCTCTCTCCTCTAAGCCATCCCTAGTGATAATGGTGTGTAAGGTTTCCTTCAGCAAGCCACAGTGATCAGCATTGTGCCCTAAGCATACACAGTATCTGCAGTATTTCCAAGCATTAGGTCCCCATTGCGGTGTTATCACAGCAGGGCTTCCCATCTTTGGGATGATAAGCCTCTTCTCATACAAATAGCTAAAATTCTTTAACAAGGATTTAGATAAGTCAATAACAGGAGTAGTTTGTGGCATTGGTGGGACCACTTCACTTGTCTTTGGGAGGAAGTGTTCCTTGAAGGCAGCCCAAAGGAGCTCTATATCATTCTTAATTCTAAATGAAAGCGTCTGATACCACACCATAGCTGCCCCTTCCAAGGTTAGTGGAAATGCTTTGACTATTTGGGCAGGTGATAGGAGTATTGCCCGTAGCATGATGTCAACTTACATGACATGGAGCCTTGGGTCAGTTGAACCATTATATTTCTCCATCATGGGCATCTCAAAATTCAAAGGTAACGGTCTCCCAGGAAATGGTGCAACCAGCATGTTTCCTCGTTGTTTTTCCTCTTGCACAACCTTTCGAACCTGGGTTTGGACCAAATTTTGGATTGCTTGGAAGTGTATGTCGTTCAAGGTGTTCTTGGAAGGATTCATGTTACTGCAAAATAAAGGGTTAGCATGCTATGACACGTGTATGCAAAATGCATGAATGCAAGCATTTCAAGGGGACACAAGTAGCAAACGTTAGTCAAACACACATGCTACCAAGTGGTAGACCTTCCAACCTTATTTCTCCCACACACGTATTTCTTTGGCAAGTCAACATTCCTAGGAATTGGCTTGGGCCGTCACATCAACAAGGGATGTTATTACCGACGTAGTATGCATGTTTACACACAAGAGAAGCTCTCAACATACAAACTAAACAATAAGTCATTACTATGACCTTATCCCAAGGCTTTGTTTTAATAAATTTCCTTAATGTTCCCCTTGTTCCAGGGTCATTTTAGCGTCAGTCAGGTATAATTTGACCGACACACCAACATCCCTTTCTCAAAAGTAGTAATCAAAGTTGTTCCTCTCAATTCTAAATGTCCCTATGATGTAAGGTTGCACTAGTCAGGTATAATTAGATTAATGCTTCCTCCATAGGCGACAATTAGGTATTAAGTTAAAACAAGGACACTAGAGTCGGGCATTATAATGGCTTCATGGCATCACATAACAAAACAATCATTTGGTAAGTCCTAGAAGAAGTTGCTACGGTCATTACATGGCTTCGATCAGGTTCGACTAAAGTAAGGTTCCCATAGAAGGTGAACTCCCATTAACCATCTCCCTCTATCAAAAAAGGTTCAAGCAATGGTAGGACATTCAGCTTTGAATCTCCCATTAACTATCACTCATTAACCATAACTATGATGGTAAGCAATAGTAAGACAATTCAAACTATGAGTGGTAGTCACTGGTTTCGCCTCCTATAAAGAACTCTTGTAAATCATAGGCGACTTGACCAATGGTACCTGCAAGGTAGGGTTTTTTAATGCAAGCATGAATGCAAAGAAGCTAGAGTTTAGCATAATAAAAAGAATTTTCGTAATCACTTGAATCATAAGTCTATCTGTCAAAGGTTCCCAGTGGAGTCACCAAACTGCAGACAAGGAGGTTTTGCCTTAGAGCCTGAGCCATGACTAGCAACTGTGGCACTGTATGTTCAGCTACTGGGCTGAAATGGTAATCGCCACCTGAACCGGCATCGGGAATTTCTTACAAGGTGTACACCTCGATTCCTCTTAAGAATACGAAAGATGCATTGACCCCAGAGATTCAAGGATCGAACTTATCAATTCCAGAGAGTGATTCTTTGCCCAATACTCCTAGTATTATACAAACATTCATTCCTTTTACCAAAGCAATAAAAACACATAACAATTATAACCTACCTTTTACATATATACATGTAATGGTGAGTTTTTAATAATAAACAATGATTAATTTTAATAATTACCAACCATTAATTAGGGTTAATTAACACGCTTAAGGTGATAATAACACATAACAATCAACATAGCAACATAACCTAAGGTTTCTACCAATTTTAACCTAAAATGATTACCGAATAAGCATTAATAACCAATTTCATGCATTAAATCAACTAAATGATTACCAAAGAAGTTACAGAAGCTTACCTCGTCGCTGCATTCCATGTGAAAGCTATTGTACACAACTATACAAACCCGTACACAACCGTTTAAAGCCCAACGCCATAGGGGAGCACAAAACAGGGACCAACGCCACTCGTGGGACTGGCGTTTGGGCCCAACACCACTAGCCCACAGGCGTTGGTGCCCAACGCCACTCCTAGCGGTGGCGTTGGTTGCCAGAACAAACTAGAATGCAAGATTTGACAATAAAACATGAATTTCAGGTTTACCAAGCCCGAAAAATGACTAAACAATAACAGAAACTCACCAAACAATCATCAAAACATATTATAATGCATCAAATATGGCAAAATAACCTAGATCTATTCATGGCATGCATAAAATACAAAAAAAATACAAGCTTTACATACAAAACATGCAAAAGATTCAAACTTTATGCGTAAAACATGCAAAAGATGCAAACTTTATGCGTAAACATTGTAACAACACAATTTCACATATTAACATACAAAGAAACAAACTTTATTTATTAAAACATTCAAAGAAAACAATTTTATAGTTCAAAACACAAAAAGAAACAATTTTTATGCATTAAAACACGAAAAAGACATAATATTTGTGCATTGAGCACAATAACAACGATTTTTATGCAATAAAACTTGAAAAGAAAAATTTTTTATGCATGGAAACACATTAATGATACCAAACAATTCAGATCTGGAATAAAATGCATGAAAACATTCAAAGAAAGCAAGTTTTATTATTAATAATGCATGTACATGGCATTTAATGACATTTAATCAACACAAACATGCATAAACAATATTTAAACATGCAATAAAGAAAATTACAGCAACAAAACACATAAAAATAGTAGATCATGGCATGCAAATCATGAAAAACATGGCACAAACAATGAAAAAAACAAAGAAATAGATAACTTACCTTGCACGAAACTGATTTAGAAGCGCTTGAGAACCTCAAATCTGATTTCAGTGATTTTTTAATTGCTTTATAGTGATTAACAACTGCTGGGTTGAATGCTTTAAAATGCCTTTTGAATGCAAAAGATGCCAACTTTCAAAACTTTTTTTTTTCTGTTTTCAATGTAAAAGAGTGAAGTGTTTTGAAAAATAAATGCATTCAAAGCTTTGGTATGGAAAACCAAACCCTAAATTTGTGTGAACAGCTGCCTCCCCCCTAAAACCTAGTTTTAGACGGGTATTTATAGCCGAATTAGCTTAATTCTTAAGCTAGGGTTAAAAGCATCACTTTCCTATTGAAAATCAATGACTTGAGTTTAAAGCAAAGGTTATTTTGGTCAAAAATAGCCTTACAGAGCCTTGGGACGCGTGTACGGCTCGTACAAGCCATTCCGGGCCAAAACAGGCTGAAACCAGGTTTTTTATGCTGAAAATCATACTACTGGCGTTGGGGGCCCAACGCCAGTCTTCCTTGTGGCGTTGACCCTGACGCCAGTCTTAGGAGTGGCATTGAGCCTAACTCCACTTGGAAGAGTGGCGTTGGGCCCAATTCCACTCTGAAGAGTGGCATTGGGCTTCCACTTTGAAGAGTGGCATTGGGCTCTTTTGGGCCTCCAAACGTTAGATTTTGCAAAAGCATATAAAATAGAAAACGTGCAGAATGGCCTAAAATATCAATCTTCAAAATTTCAAGTCGTTCCGATAATCATAGAGAAAGTTATGATGAAAACCGTCTGAAAAATGCACTGTTATGCTTCAAACAGAAGTTTTGGGTGAAAACATGTTTTGAAAACTTAGAAAACGATTTGAATGTGGCTATGCAATCTCTAAAAAGCAATTGTCAAGTCAATCCATACTATTTAAAACATGAATGATCATCATTAGGCCTCCGAGCCACTTCCTCATTCCTACATCCAAAAATTAGGTGTTAACAATGCGGGTTGTTATAACTTGATAGTCCAACTTAAATGATAAGTCTTTCTAGAAGAGTTATCTGATAGCTACTGAAAAGATAATATTAATGTCACGACCCAAACCCAGGGTACATGACCGGCGCCAGGGAACGGGAAAGCTAATCGCTACCGGAACCCGTGGCTAGCCTGAAACCGATAAAACATACACAAACATCTTTCCCCAGAATTATATATTCTGGTTC
>CANYLF010556775.1:0-10156 GCA_948193215.1 Bocquillonia castaneifolia | reverse complement strand
TCTCACATAATACAAAAACAAAGTGAAGATTATAAGAAGAAGAATGAAGGTTTTTGCTCACAATTACAATATAAACTCTCAAATAACTTATGAAAATTGTAACTCTTAATTGATATTTTTTCTTTAAGCTATTCTGTATGTTTTGATGCCTCAAATAAATCCTTTTATAGACAAGAAATCAGATATGGCCGTTCTCAATCAATCAATAAATTCAAACTTGATTGGTGAGGCTCCATTCTTTAAGGCTGTCAGCTTGTTTGACAAATGTATCATGTCTCCTTCAAAATTCAATATCTCCAGGTCTGATTGTTAAAAAATTATGATTCCTTTTTTGTTAGAAACTACACATTCATACCTTTTCAACAATATATGGCTCGTTATCTGGAGATTCGTATATCTTTTGCAATAATTCAAATAATGGACGCCTAAAGCATATGAGTTGCAGCTGGAGTAGTCTGTATTCACATGAATATCTCATTGTAGAAAATTTAAAATGCCTCACCATTTTTTTCATTAAAAAGTAGACTTCCAAAGCTATAAGTCCACCAACATTCACATTAAAATGATTTTTCTACAATATTTGGCATAATTTTGAAGACAACTTATGTGTTCAGTCCATTGTCTGACAGCATGACCATAAATCATTCAAAAATTCATATCTTTAATTTTTTAACTCCAAAAATTCAAATAAAAATTTTTCTGCATACTAGACATATTGGGCTTTCCATCCATGTAAAATTTGTTGTATATTTATTGCCCAATTAGTGTAGTTAATTTGTTTAATTCAGCCTATCCAAAATTGACTCTGCACATTTAGTTTTCCTTAAGTCCTAAACTTCCAAAACCATGTTCAATGTGCATAAATTGTAGGTTTAATTAGCCTATGACATATTTTATCTTTTTACTCCAAACTCTCACCAATTAACCCAAGTGTTTTATTGAGGTTTACACCTGAACCTATCCACCTAAACTAAACACCATTATCCTAAGTGTTTTAATAAGGTTTACACTTGAACCTATCCACCTAAAACTAAACACCATTATCCTAAGTGTTTTATTAAGGTTTACACTTGAACCTATCCACCTAAACTAAAACACCATTAACCCAAGCATTTTAATAAGGTTAAGTCATATTTACTCGACTAAGATAAAAATCGTGACTTGTACAAAAAGTTTACTTTATCCAATACTAATATGCATCCTTTTATAATGTGATATCTGAAAAACACTTAGCAAACATATTAGTGAATAACTTAATGTTTTACATCATCAAAATCATTAGTGAAATCTCAGGGCCAAGACCTTTCATTATCATTAGTGATTGCATTAAAATCACCTTGAATAATCCAAGGTTTTTGACAAGTGACAACAAATGAACTTAACTCTATCCATAGTTGAGCTCTCTCCACAATATTGTTCATACCATAAACCACAGTCTAGTAAAACAAAATATTTCTACAAGTTACTTCACAAGTAATAATTTGACTATGAATATCTATAGCTTGAATCAACACAGTAGGAGCATAAACTGGCTTAGTTACACTCATGGTCCTTAAAGTTTACCCGTTGTAATATTATAGTCCTTTTAGCTTTGATTTGTAATAAGAAACTCATTGAACTTAATTTTTGTAACATAAAACCTCTCTCACTATTTTACATTCTTTATCTCTTTATAAAAAATTCATTTTAATGAATTTCGATAAGAAATTTCCTATACAGGTAAAAAAAAATGCAAATTAATTTTTTAAAAAATAAAAAATATTTTGACCATCAAATTATTTTTTTCAATTTTTAATTGAATAAAATTGAAAAAGATTTTGATTCTTCATTCTAATCTAATTTTAATTGTTGAGACAATTGAAAACAGTATTTCCTTGTTCCAGGATCTTTTATCTTTGCTTTGAATCATTGGGAAATCTCACTTATCAGATTCCATTGTGGAAGACACAATTTTTTCTGAAGAATTCGCCATGATATATCTGATCCATGCATAATATAATGAAAAATGGATACTTTCTTCATCCATGGTTCGATATTCTGGTGTCCTAGGCGTAGAGGAACCACACTAATCCATCCCGAACTTGGTGGTTAAACTCTACTGCGGAAATTCCATTAAAAAAAAAAATTGATTCATAGAAAATAGAGAAGATACTCAAATGGTACAAAATTTGGTGAGCGTTGATGATAAAATATTATCAATTTATTAGAATATAATATGGTGAAAATTTGATTACTGAAAGTGGATAAATACTTCCGTTTGTGTTTAATACCACAAAAGTCCCTACCATAGATATTAATCCACTAATGTTCACCAATTTTTATCATCTTCTATTCTAATAAATTGAGAATATTATATCATAATCTTTCACCAAAATTGGGACCATTTGAAAATTTTCTCTATTTTTATGAATTTTTCAATTTTATTCAATTAAAAATAGAAAAAAATAATTTCATGGTCAATTTTTTTTATAAATTAAATTGTATTTTTCTTGACTCGGATAAAAAATTTCATATCAAAATTCATTAAAATGAATTTGTTATAAGGAGATAAAGATTGTAAAATACTGAGAGGGGGGTTTTTTGTTACAAAAATTAAAGTTCAAGGGGTTTCTTATTACAAATCAAAGTTAAAGGAACACAATGTTACAATGGGTAAACTTTGAGGACCGTGGGTGTAATTAAGCCGAATAAACTATCCATATCCTACCCAAATCAATTAGAGAATTATTTGTACTCAAATTCCAACTAGTAAGTCTTAAATTCTTCCAAACTTTCTCATTATTCCCAGGTCTGATCCTAGTCTTCAATAAACCAGTAGTCTCAATTTTATTTTTCCTAAGTAGAGCTCTCACCTTAACTTACTTTAGGGGTTTTTTTAGCCCCATAGTGTTCCGGTTTAAGATCATTTACCTCTATCAAGAGGTTTGACTAGTGTTTGAGAGGGAGCTACATCATACACAATACATTTAACCACGTTATTTTCATCAGTAATAAGGGTCCTAGGTTTACCTTTACTATAAGCTAATCTAGTACCATATTGATGAGAATCAGTTGCTTGCTGCTTAGTCTTTTTCGTCTTTCCATTACTCACAATCTGGAAACTATCATCCTCTTTGACAACAGGAGGAGCTAGATCATCAATTAAAGCTGTAAAATGCACAAGCATTTGAGGCTCTTAAGTAGAAGCAACCTGCTTCTAAATTGGACATGTTCTTTAACTACCCATACCTTCTTCTCTTATTAGGGGCAACCATAAATAGTATGACCCATTTGTTGGCACTTTAAGCACTGAGACGGTGTGGACAGAACGTCCGGGACGCGTCTTACCGCCTGCCCGTCGGTTGGTGTCCATTAGCAATGGTGACATACCCACTAAATGGATTTTTAGAATTTATGAAAAATGTAGAGTTGCCACCCGAATTGCATCGGGATCACCTAGTGATTAACAAACAGGTAGATTCCTTTTCGAAAAAATCCCATTCGTCATCACACCAGATGATTTCTGGGTTCGAAATGAGTCATCCATACTTGGGGCAATTTCCCATTTAATTAACTAATGAGGCCATTATTTCTTACCAGAGACAAATAATATAAAGCGATAAATCACCCAGAAAGTAGGATGTAATGAATGGGCGCGCCTAATAATGTTTTTAATCAAAATTTTAGTTCTGCATTAAGTTCACTATATTTAACCTTGATTGATTGAGTGCGATTGGCTGAATTTTGGTGAGTTTCTGCTCGTTTTAATAGTAAAATTACCAAGTAGATTATTTCCTTATTTATTTACATGTGAAACATCCATAGTTGATTTCTAACTTAATTTTATTTTTATTTTGGCGTCAATATTTTCACATTAGTTTATTTATATTTTACCCGAAATATTGGAATGACAGTAATATACATACACCCTTAGAGAAAGGAAAGGGGAAATGAATTTCTACCATTTTTTATTATACTTTTTACCGGGTTGATTAATTAAATGTCCGATTAGTTAGTTTACAAACAGATCTAAATGATTTTGCTTAAAAAAATAAAGAAATCTTACCGATCGACCGACCTACTCGGGAGAGGATAAATCGATCGACCTTGAAGTTTCGATTGATTTATTGCTCCAAAGCCTTTATTTCCTCCTCTGCATCATGAAGGTCCGACCGGACCTATGAACATTCGACCGGACCTTCTGGGCCCTAGTATTTGAATTTAATGCAAAATAGAAAATGAATTTAATAAATTATGGGAATCCTGCTAAACATTATAATATATATAATATTACACTAAATTAAATAAATACTTCATAATAACATATACATTGTAATATATGTAATATGTTAAAATTAAGTAAATACTATATTAAAACACATAAAAATTATGAAGACTATAATTAAAATGCTAAAAGTTATAAACTAAATTATATATGGAAATAAAGACATAAACTAAATTAATTCATGTAAATAAATTATTCTATACTACCTAATACGTAAATAAAATACCCAATCAACAAGAAAACCAAGATGGGTGATCTAGACACAAGATTAAAACATTACGAACATAAGAAAAGTAAAAAACTAAAGAACAAACAAAAATAAAAGAAATAAAATTAAGCTAAGTTACATAAATAAATAATAACACAAAATAACTTTACCCATGCACTTTAACTATCTAAATCATGTTAGAAATATATAATAATGACTAAATCATGAAGATAAAACACACATAATTAATAAAATGGAAATCAAATAAACATAGAAAGTAAATAAAATAAATTAAAAGAATGAAGTTGAGATTAATGTTCTTGGGTCATGGATGCATGGTGTGCCCTTAGAGATTATGGTATTATACCCTTCAAGATTGAAATATAGCAGAAAATTGAAGATGAAAAACTTAGGAAAATTGAAGAACACTTAGTTTTCTTATGTATTTATTTTTTTTATTTTCTCAAATATTTTTCAAAGAAAATGAAAGTTTTTTTTTTGAAGAAAATAACTCTCTAAAAATGGAAGAACTCCCCTCCAAAAAATCCTCCTAAATGAAAACTCCCTTCAAAGAAAAAATCCCCTCAAGGAAAAATTCCTTCAAAGAAAAATCCCTCTTCTCCTCTTCCTCCTTCTCTTATTCATATCTTTTCTTTTTCACCTAATTTTCTTAAACCTAATTTTCCTACACCTAATTTTCATACACCTAATCTTCCTACACCTAATTTTCATAAACCTAATTTTCTCTTTTATTATTATTATTATTATTTTAAAAATTAAAAAATTAAAAAAAAAAGATAAGAATAAAAATAAAAATAAAAATAAAACTAAAAATAAAAATATTATTTAAAATAAAAACTTGAAATAACATTTTTTTTTTATTCTTCTACCTTCAAACCAAGAAATTGGGTACTGAGAGTTGTCTAAAATAGACTGTATTCATCATCGGGCACTCCGAACCACTTCCATGACCTGCATCCAAAAATCAGGTGTCTACATAGCAACTCTATTTTTCTTTTCAATTCTTTATCTTGTTTTCTTTTTCTCTCCTCTTCTTCTTTTTTCTTTCTCTCATCTTCTTGTCTTTTTCTCTCTTCTTCTCTCCTTTTCCTTTCTTCCTCTCTTTTCTTTTGTTTTTCCTCTGCTCTCCTTTTTCTTTCAATCTCAATTTTCTCTTTTCTCAGTTTATCTAAAACAGTCATTTTAACAGCTAACCCACCAGTCAATTATTGAGCTTCAGCCATTAGCTGGGCTAGATCAATCACAATTTCTTCCTCAAGAGTTTCACTACCATCCTGATCTGACTGAACTTCCTCTTCAAAAATAGATTCAACCTTAGTAGGTTCAGTAGGTAACAAAATATTATCATACTCTATAGAGTAAGTGTTATTTTTCTTTCTGGCTTTAACCAGCCCAGCCAAAAAATTCTTATCCACCCAGCTATCTTTATGAACAGCTTTTGGAAAACTTGCAGTCAGATTCACTCCTAGGTACTCAAACAAAATAGTCAACTTCATTCCATAAGGAAGACCTCTGTCACTTCTACTAGACCCAAGCCTCAGAAAATAGTAAAACATAATGTAGCACAAGTTAACTTTTTCTTTTTCAGAACATGCCATAGATTGCATACATCAGTGGAGTTAACACTATCAAGGCTTCCTAGTCTGGGTGCTATGTAATGAGTTAAAAACCTATGAATGATCCTTTCAGGAAAATCAAAGCTTGCAGCTCTTACATTTTCTCTGGCTTCGAGGTCCTCATTGAGTGTGATCTCCTTCTTTGTTTTGAGCTCATCATACTCAGAGCCAGTTTCCATGGGCAAACCAATCTTGACTCCTTCATCCAGAATCCCTTAAGCTTCAGCAATCATATCCAACATTATCACATACTTTTTCCCTTTGATAATGACTGAAAAAAATATGTGCCTCCTTGTCTTCAACTTTGATCCCCTCATAAAATTGTCTGAGTGGAGTCTCAACGACATGTTTTTGAATCTGCAGAAAACCTATCCATCCTTGAAAGTCAAAGAGATCTTTCAGATCAAATTTCTCCTTTTCAAAGAACTTCCAATCAATGCATCTGGGAGGGAACAGTTTTGATGATGCTTCTTTCTCATCTTTCCCTGCATTTTTCAACGTTTAAGCTCTCGTTTTGGCTGCTGGAGTGACTTCTGCTTCCTCAGTCTTCTTTCTCTTCACCATTTTTCAAATAGCACTGAAACTTTTTAAAAAGTGAAGTGATTTAGGGTTTTTGAAGTTTAAATTTCAGGTTCAAAAGATAGAAGAAATTTTAAAGAGATGGAGAGAGATAGGTTTTTAAGAGAGTTTTTTTGGAGGATTGAGTGAAAACAACGTTTAGAAATTAAATTCTATGCCGTTATTTTTGCTCTGTTAGGGTTTTTATCTCTCTAGCCTCAATGGAACTTTTTTAAAATACTTGTCAGACTCTATCTTTGCCATGTAGTTGTTTCCTTTTGGATTTCTGTTTCCAGCTTCAAAATAAATACCACACTCACGAAAAAGAGGTTATTAAAAAAATCAGGACTTTTAAAGAGATATAAAGAAGAAAAGATTGAGTCCTTATAAAAAAAATGAAAAATTATATATTTTTATATTTTGAATATTTCAATTTTTAATTTTTGAATATTTGAAAACATAAAATAAAGGGATCAGAATGTAAAAATACATGCATGAGAAGATGATGCAATATGTACAAATATGAATAAAAAGAAATGCAAATTTTGAGCTTCAAGAAGTTTGAAGCTATTGGTCAAGCTTCAAAGTGCCAAGCTCTCTTCTGATTCTACAAAAGGTTTCCTCATTGAGGGGTTTAGTAATGATATCAGCCAATTATTTTTCTATGGGAAACAAAATCATCTCAATGTCATGATTTTGAATGTGATCTCGGATGAAATCATGTCTTATTTCAATATGCTTTGTATGTGAATGCAAAACAGAATTTTTGCTCAAGCTAATAGCACTTATATTGTCACACAGAATAGGAATGTTAGTGTAAGTCATACCAAAATCTTCCAATTCTTGCCTGATCCAAAGGATTTGTGCTACACAGCTTCCAGCAACTATGTACTCAGCTTCAACAGTGGAGAGACTGACTAAAGTTTGCTTCTTGCTATTCCATGAGACTAAAGCTTGTCCTAGAAACTGACAACTTCCAGATGTGCTCTTTTTATCGACACGACTTCCTACAAAATCAGCATCACTATACCCTACTAAATCAAGTGTGGTATCTTTAGGGTACCATAAACCTAAGTCTTGAGTTCCTACAAGATATCAGATTATCCTTTTAACAGCAAAAGGATGTGATTCTTTGGGGTTAGCTTGAAAACTAGCAGAAAGACAAACACTGAAATGAATATCAGGCCTACATGTTGTAAGATAGAGTAATGAGCTTATCATTCCTCTATATAGCTTGCATTCAATTAATTTACTTTTTTCATCCTTCTCCATTTTGACTGTGGTACTCATTAATGTCTTACTTTCTTTAGCTTCAGTCATCTTGAATCTCTTTATCAGCTCTTTTAAGTACTTTGATTGGTAGATGAAGATCCCATCTTCAAGTTGTTTGATCTGAAGTCCAAGAAAGAAACTAAGTTCCCCCATCATGCTCATCTCAAACTCATTCTTCATAAAAGTGCTAAATTCTTTGCAAAGCTTTTGTTGAGTTGATCCAAACACGATATCATCCAGATAGACTTGAACCACTAGAATCTCATCTTTATGAGTTTTGATAAATAAAGTTTTATCCACCTTTCCCCTCACAAAACCATTATCAAGCAGAAATTTGCTTAGTTTCTCATACCAACCTCTAAGGGCCTGTTTGAGTCCATAGAGTGCTTTGGTAAGCTTGAACACATGGTATGGATAAGTGAGATCTTCAAACCCAGGGGGCTACTTCACATAAACTTCTTCTTTGAGAAATTCATTAAAGAAGGCACTCTTGACATCCATTTGATAAAGGAGGAAATTTTTGTAGCAAGCAAAGGTACACAGTATTCTGATAGCTTCAAGACATGCTACTAGTGCAAAGGTTTCTTTAAAGTCTATTCCTTCTTCCTGGTTATATCCTTTAGCCACAAATTGAGCTTTGTTCCTCACCACATTTCCTTGTTCATCGAGTTTGTTTTTGAAAACCCATTTAGTTCCAATTGCCGACTGATCCTTGATTCTGGGTACTAGGTGCCATACTTTGTTTCTTTCAAATTGATTAAGCTCTTCTTGCATAGCAACATTCCAATTCTCATCTTGTTGAGCTTCACTTATTGTCTTAGGTTCAATTTGAGACACATAATCTACATTTCCCATCAATATTTTGAGTTCCTGTCTTATTGTGATGCTACTTGAGGGATTTGTCAAAAGATTCTCTGGTGGGTGATATCTATGATATCTCCATTCTCTGGGCAGCTCATTTGCTTCATCTTTTTGTTCATTCTGTTGAGCTTCAGCTTCAAGAGTCTCCTCTTGATTAGCCTCTTGTTCCACACCTTGTTGAGTCTGAACACTCTCTAGTTCAACCTGTTCATCGTTATTTCCTACAATAATTTCCCCAACATCTCCACTAGACACATTTTGGTAAGCTTCTTTAAAGATAGCATGAATTGACTCTTCAGCAACAATGGAATGCCTATTAAAGATTTTGTATGCCTTACTCTATTCAGAATAACTGAGAAAAATACCTTCATCACTTTTAGGATCAAACTTACCAAGCTGAGTTTGTCACTGTTGTGAACAAAGCACTTACATCCAAAAACTTTGAAATAGCTTACAATGGGTCTCTTCTTTTTCTACAATTCATATGGACTCTTTTTCAATTTAGATCTTACTAGTGCTTGATTCTGAATGTAGAAAGCTGTGTTGATAGCTTTAGCCCAAAAATATTTTGGAAGATTAGCTTCATTCAGCATGGTTCTTCCCAGTTCCTGAAGTGATATGTTTTTCCTCTCCACAACCTCATTCTGTTGTGGAATTCTTGGGGCTGAGAAGTTTTGACTGATTCTAAACTGATTATAGAATTGCTCAAAATATTTGTTGTCAAACTCTCTTCCATGATCACTCTGAAGAGCTGTTACGTTATATCCTTGCATGTTTTGAATCTTTTAGCATAGACTGACAAACTTGTCAAATGCCTTATCCTTGTTTTTCAAAAATAAAGTCCATGTGAATCTGGAATAATCATTAATGATCACAAGTGCATATGCTTTACCTCCTAGACTACATGGAGTAAGAGGTCTAAACAAGTCAAAGTGAAGCAATTATGAAGGTCTAGTAATTGAGACTGTTCCTTTAGACTTAAAAGTCACTTTAGTTTGTTTTCCAAGCTGACATGCATCACAAACAGTATCCTTTTCATACTTCAGCTTAGGAAGACCTCTTACAAGATCAAGCTTAGATAGCTTAGAGATTATGCGCATAGATGCATTACCTAATCTTTTATGCCATAGCCAATTTTCGTGATCAATTGAAGCTAAACAGACATTACTTACTTGAGCTTCATCAAAGTTAATCACATATATGTTTTCATGTCTTTTACCAACAGACACAGTTTGTCCATCCAGAATACTTTGAATCTCACAATGATTAGGTTCAAAGATTACTTTGAAGTTCTTGTCATAAAGCTGGCTCACACTTAGAAGATTGAACTTGAGATCCTGTACTAATGACACATCA
>CANYLF010556170.1:0-11869 GCA_948193215.1 Bocquillonia castaneifolia | reverse complement strand
CCAATTGCTATTACTGCCCAGTATATTACGAGTGAAGATACAATTGCTAATAAGATCTTTCTCTGGACTATCATTTATGGCTTTAATAATATTGATGATAGAGCTTCCCTCTGGTCTGAGCTTCTACATTTTAGTTCCACTGTTACTTGCCCTTGGCTCCTCCAAGGAGATTTTAATTCTATTGCAGATGATAGTTAAAGGATTGGTGGCTTAATGTTGGATGTTAGACATAGAAATGAGCTTCCAGATTTTATTCATAATTGTAAATTGTTTGAATTAAATGTTGTTGGCCCTTTTTCACCTGGAGCAATAACCAAATGGGAGGGGACATGATTTGGAGGAAACTTGATTGTGCCCTTATTAATAGTGAATTTGCAGATACTTACCCCAGTTCGATTACAAGGATTCTCCCTCCTTGTTTGTCTGATCATACACCAGTAATGGTTCAGATTTATACTTCTGGTAGGTATGGAAAAAAAAGGGTTTAAGTATTTTAATTTTTGGAGTACTCACCCTAATTTTCAGAGTATTATCCAAGATGAATGGTTAAAGTGGATGTTGGGTATTTTGGCTATTGTGTTGTCAAGAAGTTTGCTAGAATTAAACAGAAACTTCAGTAGCTTAATGTTACTGAATTTAATGATATTACTGCCAGGGTCCAGATCAAAGAAGGAGGGTTGAGGATCTGTAGATTCAATTGCAACTTGATCCACTTAATGACTGGCTTATTTTAGAAGAAAGAAGTATGGTGACAGAATTACATAGGCTTCTCTCTCTGGAAGAAAGCTTCTATAAACAGAAATCTCGGATAAGCTGGGTTCAACTTGGGGACTCCAATACGAAATTTTTCTTCAATTCCATAAAGAAAAGAAGAATCCAGAATGTTATCTCTTCCCTCCATCTCACTGATAGTTCTTGGGTTCATTCTGATACTGAGATTCACTCTGAATTTGGTGATTATTTCAAGAGCATTATGGGAACAGCTCTTCCATTCAGACTACACTGTAACTCTGATTTCTTTACAGCTGGTCCTTTTCTCTCTAGAACTGATTCAGATATGCTTACTGCTGAGGTGACTGAAGAAGAAGTTAAAGCTGGATTGATGGCTATTGGGTCAAATAAAGCCCTAGGTGTGGATGGATTTAATAGCCACTTTTTCAAACAAGGTTGGCCAGTCATGTACAAAGAGCTCACAAAGACAGTTCAAGATGCTTTTAGAACAGGTACCTTTCTCAAACAGTTTAGTATAACTGCTCTAACAGTTATACCTAAGGTTCCTAATGCTACTAAAGTGTCTGAGTTTAGACCTATAGCCTGCTGTTCTGTTCTGTACAAACTTATATCTAAAGTTATATCAGCTAGGCTTAGACCTGTATTACAATCTCTTATTGCTTGTACTCAATCTGCCTTTATTCCTGGTAGGCATATTAGTGATAATATTGCCTTAACTCATGAATTAGTCCATGGATATCATCTGCATAAAACCCCTCCTAAGTGTTTAATGAAAATTGATATTCAAAAGGCTTATGACTCTGTGGATTGAGATTTTATTGAGGAAGTGTTACTAGGTTTCAGGTTTCCTTCTAAGTTTATTAAATTGGTTATGTGGTGTATTATATCTACTGCTTACACTATTTATTGGAAGGGTACTCAAGGTGTTCTATTCCAGGCTAGGAAAGGTCTTAGGCAAGAGGATCCAATTTCTCCCAAATCTTTATTTTGTGCATGGAGTATTTCTCCAGATGTATGCAGGTGTCTACTCAGGAGCAATTTCAATACCACCCTGGTTGCAGAATTCTTAAGATAAATCATCTGATTTTTATGGATTATCTTCTGCTATTTAGTGCTGCTAGTATTGATTTTGTAAAGCAAATGATGGGAGTTTTAACTCATTTTAAGGAAGTTTCGGGGCTAGAAGTAAATAGCAACAAGAGTCATATCTACTTCTCAGGGGTAGCAGATTGGTACAAAAGGAAACTTCTTGACATTACAGGTTTTCAAGAGGGTTCCCTTCCAGTAAGATATTTGGGTATCCCCCTTATCACTTCCAAACTTTCTCTGCAGGATTGTCAAAGCTTACTGTCTAAGCTTACTGCTAGTCTGAACCAGTGGAACAACAAATTCCTCTCATATGCAGGTAGAGCTCAAGTTATTCAATCAGTTTTGATGAGCTACCATGTTTACTGAGTAGCAGTACTAATTCTTTTTATGGGGTTGTGTTCCTAATAATACCTGTGACATTTGTGGTATGGGAGTTGAGGCCATTTCACATTGTTTGTTTGACTGTATAATCAATAAACAGGTGTGGAGAAGATTTAAGGAAACCCAATGTATTCCGAGATAATTCCTGGAATCATTTGCTGGTTTGGTTCAGAAACAGAGCTAAAGGCAAGAACAAACTTTCTGAAGGAAGAAGATTAATTCTCAGTAGTACTGTCTATGTGATTTGGCAAAGCAGGAACAATACTATTTTCAATAAGGTCACCCCAAGTATCCTTGCTATAATGCACAGAATTAAAATATAGTTATGTGTAAATTTAATAATAGTGCTAATAGTCCCAGATTAATAAGTTTTTAGAAAGAGTGAAAGCTTTGTAAATGTGAGTTTATAGATCCTTTTGTGTGAGGTGCTAGGCTATCCCCTAGCAGTATTCATTCCATTTTTCATTATTAATGGATCCTTTTTTGGTTTTCTTATCAAAAAAAAAATATAAAATCTTATTAATTATTTGATAAAATAAGTAAAAAAATTGTTTATTTCTCCTATATTTTTTTAATTTGTTATATTTTTTTATAATTTTAAAAAAACATGTTTTTATAAATATCTCACAAATAATTTAAAAATAAAACTGCACATCATGTGAATACTCGGCTAGTTGTGATATATTTAAAATTCCAATTAAACGTCGGTAGATTATTATCCTTTTCGATAAGTAGAGCCATGATTTAAAAAACTAAATAAATAGAGCCATCAGTTAAAATATTATATAAATGTACTACGTAAGAACAGGCAATAGTACTCTTCCATTTTATATATAATACTAATTACTAGTGGCAGAATTTATTGAAGCACGAAGTTTGACTTTCACTTAAATATATGTGTGTAAAATTGTTTGTTGTTGGCTATTATATAAGTGCACAAAGGGTTGTTATTATCGTGGGGACTCATTGGAGTTCATGTGTGACAAATTGACAACTGATAGTTAAGCGACCAAAGGGTCCATGCAAACATGCCACTTCGTTGTTGTGACTTGAGATTTGTGACATTGAGGTTCACGGGCTAGGCTCTGCTTATGAAAATGAACGTTTTTAATTTTCTATTCTTTTTTACCCCCTTATGTTGTGTTTATATATAGCTATAAGTCCTTATTTTATTAATTTTTCAGAATAAAAATTTATTATTGGCATTTGAACTAGTTTTATATACAGTTTACTTTTTTTTTTTTTTTTTTTGCATCCAATAAGTATAACTCTTATAAAATTTATTCAATCTACTCATAAAACATCAATAAATTAAAATATATTTTCCATACAACTAGTTTAATTATTTTTTTATTATTTGGACATATGAGATAAATTGAAAATTAAATAAAAGTTTCTCTTGATCAAATTGCTAGAGCCAGAAAACATCCACAAAATAGATAAAAGGAAAGAATATTAAAAATTCATTGGTATGTCCAAATACATTAAGATTAATGTCAGCGAAATTCATGTGAAGAAACACATTCAAATTAAATAAAATTTCTAGTTTCACCCCCTAATTTGGGAGAATTGAGGACATCGAAGCTTGAAGATTATCAAATCCCTTTTTATCGTGGAGGATTGCATGTAGGGTCAGTAGCCAAATAGACAGCTTAGAATGTGAATTAATTAATCTGAATTCAGAAGTTTAAAACTCCCCCACAAAGTAGGAGCAAGCCGGAGAAACAACTTTTACTTTTATTTTTAGTTTTATTATTACGGTACTCTTCACTATTCAGGACAATATGATATGAGGCATAACTGTCCCGATACAAAGTTATGTGAAACTAAGAAACATTTTAAATAATTGTGGGGGTGTGATTGTGAAACGATAGGTACCCTCTCACCTCATTTATTTGGCAGCAATGAGAATGTCGTTATTGGATTTTTACTGGTCGAAGTGAAAATGGAAAAATTGGGGAATACATAATTATGTTTTTTCAATAATTCTAATGATGAGACACCAAATTCACAATGGCTGCATTTCCAATAAAAAATGAATGATCGATGTGCCTTGACTACCAATAGGCATAATGGTCATTGATCATAATAATTCTATGTTGATGTCTTTAATTCCACGCATTATCTTGAAATTAATTAACTGGAATATATAGAAGAAAGAGTGTCTTTCTTGAATTAATAATTACTTCCCACTCACTATTCTTCACACCAATAATTGATTGATATGATTTGATCCATACAACAATAGATTGATATGATAACAAGTTAGCCTTACATAGTACAAATATATAACTTTCTACCTCCCTCCCATATGATTATGCTCACTTTTCTTTTTTTGATTTATTTTTTATAATCGGAAATTTTATTAAATGGTTAAAACCAAAAGCGGATCAAGTTGCAAAGGTCATGCACCCATCATTTACAATTTAAAATTGAGGTATATTTACCAATTTTACTATAGTTTATGGTAGAAAATAACATTTTGCTTAAAAATAAATAGAATAATATGGAAAGGAGACTGGTTTGATCCTATACATGCTCCTTTGTTTCTATCTTCTACTATTTCTTTTCCATAAAAGCATCTTCAACATTACTCCCTTCCTTGACAAAGAGCTTGTCCTCAAACTCAAACTCTGGATAAGACTTACGAAGGTCGACTGGATTTTCCCAGGTGACTTCAGTGAATGGTAAGCCTGCCCATTCCATCAGAACTTAAGGTATGCCTCGATTGAGTCAGGTATGAAGGATCGACTGAGGTTTAGGAATAATCTTTCCATCTCAAAGAGGAGACGAGCGAGGATGGTATAATTGAGGACAATCACCTTTGAATTCCTTCAACAAAGAAATGTGAAAAACATTATGGATTTTACTGCATGAAGCTCCAGCTCATCAACAACTTGGCCCACCTTCTTTGCTACCTTAAATGGGCTATAAAATTTCGAAGACAACTTATGAAAATGCCTCCCATTCACTGATTTTTAACAATAAGGCTACAAACAAAACCACACAAATTGGCCAGGCTAAAAGGATAAACCACGATCGGACTGATCATAAGTATGTTTCATTCGCAATTGAGCTAGTTGTAAATGAAGCCTAGATTCTATTAACACATCATCTCAAGCCTGCAAGGACCTATCAACATCTTCAACTTGGGTTAGTCCAGGCTCGTAAGATAACAAGTGAGGTAGATCACGACCATATGTAACCTGAAATGGTGTGGTGCCCAAGGAATGTGAAAAGCGATGTTGTAACAGAATTATGCCTAAGGATGCCAATGCGTCCACTTGTACGGTTGATCACCCATAAAGCAGTAAAGATGCATTTAAATCATTCATTTAACCACCTCAGTTTTCCCATCTGACTGAGGATGACAGGCAGATGAAAAGGTGAGTTTAGTGTTACTCAAGAGGAAACACCAGAATGAACTAGTAAAAATGAAATCTTGATCGCTGAAAATGGATTCTGGAAACCCATGTTAATGAATTATCTAACCAACAAAAACATGAGCAATTGAAACCATAGTATACGGATGAGAAAGAGGCATAAAGTGAGTGTATTTTGCAAAACAATAGACCACAAATGAATAAGACAAAGTTGCCTCCAAATTTCAGTAATCCATTAATAAAATCTATTGAGATATTAGCCCAAATCCGCGTTGGAATAGATAAAGGCTTAAGAAGATCAGCTATGTGCAAATTTTGTTACTTATTTTGTTGGCAAACCAAACAACCCTAAACAAAACCAGTAATTGTGGACTTCATGGCTTTCTAATAAAAGTCAGCCTTGATATGATGGAGTGTTTTTTGAATTCCCTCATGTGTTGAGTTGTGGATGTCAAAACAATGGAAAGAATCAAAAGGGAGTTAGGCGATAAATATAGACGACCTTTAAAAAGAGCAAGTCCATCCTTAGTAGACCACATTAGGTCAACTTCCCATGGGAAACTTGTTGAATTATGGTCTAAAGTTCCTTAGACGTGGCAACGTCTTAATGCACTTTCTCTAATAAAGAAATTTGAGGATGGGAGATAGCACAAAAAAACCTTTTATCCTCATCCCGCCTTGATAATTCATTTGTTGCTTGATTAAGAGAACTTGCCTTATATTACACTTGGAAATCAAATACAAGTAATTGTAACCTAATGCTATTGAGAAGAAGTTGTAAGCCACTGTTCCAAAAGGTATTTGAGGCTATTATGATTAGTCTTGATAAGGAAAGACCTACCCTGTAGATATGAACGACAATGATGGATTGCATGAGCGAGTCCAATCAATTCCCTTTCATATGCTGGAAGTTTCAAATGACAAACAATAAGTTTATGACTAAATGTTGTAACACGGCATTGATACCCACTCCCGAATCATCGCATTTAACCAAGAACTCAAGTTCAAAATTGGGCAACTTCAAAATCGGTGTGGTAAATAAAGCTTGCTTTAATCCTTCAAAGGTAATTATAACATTGTCATTCCACTGGAATGAGTGTTGCCTCAATGAGTTGGTTAGCAAAGCAACTAATAATCCATAATTTTTTACAAACTTCTAGTAGTAAACAGTTGGTCCGAGAAAACCTCTCAAAGATTTAGCAGATTGAGATGTGGGCCATTTAACTATTGCCTTGATTTTATTCATATTCACCAAAACTCCCTCACTATGGATAACATGGCCCAAGTAAATTACTTGAGTTTCAATCAATGAACACTTTGATCTTTTAAGAAACAATTGATTACTGCATACCAGCTCAAATACCAAACGTGTATGGTTCAAATGCTCAATCCAAGTTTTGCTATAATGAGTATATCATCAAAGAACACCCAAATAAATTTATGTAAATAAGATTGAAATACCTCATTCATCAAGGATTAGAAAGTTGAAGGTGCATTTTAAGGCCAAAGGGCGTGATAAGGAACTCAGAATGGCCATGATGTGTAAAAAAAGTAGTTTTCTCTACAGCATCAAGGTCCATACATACTTGGAAATATCCTGACTGCAAGTCTGATTTTGTAAAATAATGGGCAACATAAAGCTCATCTAATAATCCACACACCAATGGGATTGGGAATTTATCTTTAATTGTTTTGGCATTAATGTCCTGCTAGTCCACTAAAAACCGCCATGAACCATCTTGCTTGGTAACCAATACAATTAGGGAAGAGAAAGGCGAACTACTCAGCCTAATAATGTCTTGCTACAACATGGTTGTGCATTGCTTCTCAATTACCTATTTCTACAAATAAGGATATCGGTAATGGCATACAACCACTGGGTCTAAAACAAGAAGCTAGTTAATTTGATATTCACATGCTCAAAAAGGTGGAAGCCCTTTGGGTTCTTGACACAAATCTGGAAAATCAACATGTAATTTTTCTAAGATTGTATCATGTTCTATTTCCTCTTCAAGCATGTGTAAGGTTGATTGTTGATGCACTCTTGTACCACTCCAAGTCACCTTCTATCCATTTAAGTAAAAGTTCATAATTAAAGAAGCAAAATTCTTAAAAATTGGACGTAACGTGCTCAACCACTTCACCCCAAGGATCACATCAAATCCTTCTAATGGTATAACATATAAATATATGGAAACAAAGAATCAAATTCAATGCCCACCTATAATTTAGCACCCTCACATGTACATGCATTGAGTACCATGGAAATCTAATGTTCTGGTTTGTGTTGCAGAGGTAGGCTTAATTGAAAAGTTGTATGTTCATTAATGAAATTGTGTGTGCTACCCGAATCTACAAGGACTGGCATTGGCTCTCTTCCTACCAATGCCTACAACTATATAGTCTGTGAGTTCTTGATTCTTGTTATGAAATAAAGACATATTTTAAAATCCCCTCTAACCTATTATGAATCATCATAATCATCATCTAAATCATTTACCAGTGAACAAAATGAGTTTCTTACATCTATGGCCAGTTGAATATAATTCATCACAATTGAAACATTGCCCTTTTGCTCGTGTTCTGTCATCTCTCTACCTTTGACAATCTTTTAATAGGAGGTGATGTTATCTTGCCAACACTTAAGGTTGTAGATCTTTTTTTCCCTTGTAAATTTTGATTCCTATATGTAGTGGAGGAAGCTGAACTTGCTGTTTTAGGTGTAACCTAAGAGAAGGGTGCATGACTCCAATTCCACAATTAATTTGCATCTTCCTCTCAAAAGCTCGTGCTAAGTTCATAGTTATCACCAAGTTTGGAGGATTTTGCATCTCGACATAAACCGTAGGGCCTTTGTTAACCTGGCAATAAGCTTGTTTACTTGTTCATTTGCTCGGACTGAGGTTGCTCTTGCAAAGAGAGTTAAAACTGACGTTGATAATCTTTTAGGGTTCCTATTTGTTTGAGATTAACTAGTTCTCCCAACGTATTGCTACTTAACGGTGCCTTAAATCTTTTAGGCCTTTTGTCTCCTCTTGCTCTAATCTATAGAAAAATAATTGGGCTTTGCTGGTCATGTTTAATTTCTTGTTCATTAATCCTTTGGTTTCAAAATAATTGCTCAAACCTATATAATCATCCCAAAGGGTCCCCTGTCCCGTTGTGTGTAGGAAACTCTAGTTTTGTATACTTGGGAACAATTGGAGGTCCTGATGGTTGCTCCAATGATGATCCATTGTCACTTTCATGTTATTTTCCCTTACCAACTTATAATTCCAATACGCATTTTGGTAGCCAATTGATACAAAGATGTTATGTTCCTGCAAATAGGATCTCACCATAGGTCAATGTATTTGAAAATCACCCTGATTTTCCTTGTTCACATTCTTGCATTTCTTATAACATATTTTAATATGAAAATAGAGATTTTATTCTAACTAGATCTTTAACTCTTCTTAAACTTTATTTCTGAAATTATGATTAATTTTTTATTCAATACACGGGCCCTCTTTAAATAGGAAAAAAATGGTCTCAACACAATACAAGAAAACCTGATAATTATGGAAATTACCATCTGAATCCTTATCATCTAAGGAAACCAATAATAAATAGGACTCTAACAACATGCTCTAATTCCTGAATAGGAATTCCACTTATTATATAAAAATAAAATAGAATAATAAAGGAAAAGGAAACTCTTTTGATCCTACGCCTGCTCCTTTTGTTTTTATCTTCTACTATATTTCTTGCCTACAAAGGCATCTCGTCATGAGTCTGTTGATGGAAAATCTTCTTAATTTCCCTTCTTTTTCCTATTCTTCAAAAATCCTACAATGATTTTTTTCAAGAGATCATCAACTCTCCCTAGTTCTTTTTCTTAGACTAAAGTATCCATAACTTTTATTAAATATAGCCCTTTCTTTATATATATAAGGATTCCAAATTACAAAAAAGTAAGAGTTCCTATTGAGGAAAAATGCCTAACAAGTAGCATTGATATTTCCTAAATAATAGAGAAATATGCTATAATACATCCTAAATAACATGGAAAATAATCTAGAGCTTGTCTGCTTCCTAAAGAAGAGAATTAAAAATAGAAACCCCTAATATTATACATAATAATTATTAAAAATAGAAACTTGCAGTCATTCATAACATTACCTCCTCTTGGACAAAGAGGTTGTCCTAATGCTCGAACTGATTGAGGCTGCCAATGGTTAGGTTCCACCATCATCTTCCTCTGAATCATATGCTAGAAGGCATAAAAGTTTTTTGCACTTATGACATATTGAGAAAAGTTTATTAATTATAATATCATTTTGTTTATTAAACAAATCATTGATTATTAGTTCATAAAAAATTTTGATTTCAATAAAGCATTTTAAGGAAATTTATATTAGTGTTCATTTTACTTAGAGTTAGGATTTTTTACCAGTTAATTGTTTTTCATTTTAATTTTTTTAATTTTTTATAACAAATTGGTAATTTTCATTTATTAGTTTGGATTCTTTTCTTTTATTTTAAGAGTTTTTTTTTTGATATTTTCTTTTTAAGTTGTTTTCCACTTTTATGAGAATTCTTAATTATTAAAAAAATTTTGAATATCAATTCTAAATTTAATTATTTTCATAAATTATTTTTCCATTTTGATCCAATTCCAACCAAATGTTAATCATTATTATCCTATAATATATAATAGTAAATAATGTTGAGTATCCAAGAACTATGACAAAATTAAAATGATATTTGGAACAATAACACAACAAGAATATTGTAGACCATCGGGTTTCGGCCCAGGCGACGGGCATCCATAAGCTCTAGCGACCACATCACTGTTACTACATAAAGTTAGGGAACACGCATAGTCACCACTAGAGTTGGTTTGAGATCACCTTTTCTAATATGGTGATCAACTCAATTCCCTCTGTTGAATACCTTTTGTCACCACCCAGATGATTCAAAATTCAAAATGAATTACAAGTTTGAATATTAATTGCTTACTATTGTAGGCCACATATTAAGGAAAGCGTGAAACACTAAGAAAATAGTGGATGCTCATATATGGATGACATTTACACGAATCTGATTGTTTCTAATCCATTTTTACATTAGTTCAGCATGTTGATCCTATATTTTTACATAAAACATGGCGAGGTGGGTTTATATAGAATTTATTTACAAATGATTATCAAATTAGTTAATCCTAATTATTTACATATTTAAGCATGTGGTGTTAGTTTCTACATTTGTTATCTTAATTAATTAATCAAATTTTACACATTAATTAATTAATTCTAAAATGTTTTAATATTTATAGAAATAATAAAATACAGAATAAGCAGATACAATATAAATAAATTAAATCATTCACCCCTGAAGAAAGAATAGGAGAAATGAGTTTCTAAATCGATTTTGATAACCGGGTTATATTCTATATGATTTAGTGGTTTTTAATTCAATTCATTACACATTTGACTAGTTTTAGCATTTAATTTTTTATTTATTATTAATTTGCAAGATTAAGAGGATTTTGACTTAATTCAGAGTATGAATGGTGCAATTCCCTTGCCTTTGCATGATACAAGTGTCAATATAATTTCTTCACAGTTCTTATGTTTTCAAAGGTGATTTATACTTGTTTTGGTGTGAAATTATCGTAGGTATGGAGCTTTGAAGGTTTAGAAGCTAAAGGCGCTATTTGAGGTTTAGAGTTTTAAGGAGCTAGTTTGTCGATTCGTGAATCAACAAACTTTAGTAGCTTGGACCAATTAATGTGGAACGGGTTTTGATTTGAAAGCCTCTAGATCAAAATTTAATTAAGTTTACTTTCATTATCAAAAATAATTAGCTTAATTGGTGCTAGAACAAAGGAGATGCAAGTTAACTCTGTGAAGTGCTCTGAAAGCTATCTTAAATTTAGCACTGAAATGTCAGGGGCATTTTGGGCAAGAAAATGATGAAGTTAGACAAACCTTAAAACATAGAAATTACATTAGACATCGTGAACTTTATTTTAGGCTCAAGCCTTTCTCAATTTGGAGTTTGGACAAGTGAGATATGCCCCTTGCAAGTTAGGTCATCTGATGGATTGCACAAGAAAATAGCAAGCAAGAACCAGGCCAGAACAGGCATGGTCCTGTCCAGGCTGCATGAGAATGGTACATCGCAAGGCACAAAAATGGCCAAAAGTGATTTTTTTGGCTAGACCAGCCGACCAGATCATGATCGGGTCCAGTCTGGACGCGGTGAAACCCAATTTTGAGTGGTTTTTAGGGTTTTTAAGG
>CANYLF010556093.1:0-11273 GCA_948193215.1 Bocquillonia castaneifolia | reverse complement strand
GATTTTTATGCCCCATTAGAAATAATTGAAAACTTAGCTGATTACATGGACAAGGAAAATTATTCTGGCTTCCCATGAACACCAAACAGATGGGGAAAGCTAGTGGCTTGTCCAGGACAACAAAAAAAAAATTGACCCTTTACATGATATTTGAGCTTACCTCCCATGAGTTCGTCCTCGTCAATGTCATCAGGCACGTTGTAGCTTCTACCCAAAGTCTCTTGAATTTCATTACTTACATCCATCAGGTCCATCATTTCATCTTGCAAGTTCTATAAAAATCAAAAGCATACTGTTTAGCACCAAGAAGTGAATGTAAATCTTAAGTGGAACAAGGGAAATCAAGAAATTACATACATCTATGTCTTGTATCTTCACAGTTTTCATCATTCCTTTTAATTCCTTGTTGGCAGATTTCAAAGCTGACATCTGAAAAGCAAAAAGAAAACCAGATTTAGTTTTAAAAAGAACACCAGTTAAAAACAGCTACCCTTTTTATAGCCACTGTACATATACATCTTTTTTTTAAAACTAAATGGACCTCCAAGTTTAACTATATAAAAAGCAGAATTAATTAAAATAAAGAACATTATACAAAAATCCCCTGGAAATTCATAATCATAAATATTGATCCCCTATTTCTCAGAAGGCAGTTAACATATTGCAAACATTTTAAAGCTCCAAATTAGGAGCTATCATGCCAAAAGAATATTTCAAAGTGAAGCATGACATGATGTTGATCTAGCTCATAGCTACCTAATTCACCAAATCCCATGTACATTGATCTGGACAAAACATTTCATTTCACTGTACATTGGGGAACTGGATCATAATGGTCCATGTACTGAATTCCTAAAATTGGCAATCCCCATTCTTTTCCTTTTAATTTGAATTGATTTTTTGGTAAATGATAACGACTAAAGAAAAAAATTAACAAAGGTTTTATTAGGAAAACTCAAAGAAGAAGAAGATAAGTAGAGGATGAACTCTTTGTTTGGATATGTGGGCAAGGACGGTGGTCAAAAATTTTAATTGTTTTTAACTTATTAAACATCAGGAGATGTTTGCATTAGCTGGAATATCCCTAAAAATGTAAAATTTAAGGAATGCAATGACCTATGACCCAAACAAGCACAATTCATGTGCTACGTTTCAAAACAACGTACCAACTAAGCCTACCGTCTGCATAACCTAATCAAAGATAAGAAATGTACCCTGTTTTTATTATCATACCATGACACAAGATGAACCACCTTCCAGGTAACCATAATCTAGCTATATAGTGAATTTTCAATTGAAAAACATGCGTGCGAAGAGAACCTGGACCTAGAACTTCTAGTTAACTAGTGTGCACATTCGCTAGCTAATTAGTTTGTATTCTTACTATCGTGTTGTTCAGTGTTGAAAATCCATTTAAAACTCTTCAGATTCTTGAAATTGCATATAATCGAATAAAATATTCCTAAAAAATTTGATCACAACATACTTTCCCAGGTGGAATTAATAGACATCTGTCCAATTTAGGTTTAGAATAAAGTGTAATATTCATCTTCAACGAAATTCAACAAAAATCTTTGGACTTTTATAGATTGAAACAAAATAGCTGAAGGGTGTCTCTATAAGCAAGACATGTAGCACTGCAGACTTCCTCTAACATTGCAAAGGGGGCATTACTGGATTAAACACTAGAATAAAGTAGTAGTATAGGGCCTATGCATACAAAAGCTAACAGTTACAAGCGATCCATATGGTTCATGACAAGATAAGTTATGGACAAACCAAATGGAGCGTCAGACTGTGCACTGATCACTAAAAAAGAAAATGATATCATGGATACATGAGCCCATGAACTTAAAGATATGAACTGACAAAACCTACAATCAGTATAGTAGTAAGATGTTTTACACTGCTAGAAGTCATGTCTCAATCCAGAGTAAAGATAAACCTAAGTCTAAGGAATTAAGCACAATGATTATGTAAAGTAAATAAATATTCAAAACAAATTAGAAGACACCCATCTTGAATTAACATTATAACTTGTAAAAATAACTTCATATTGCAATTCAAAAACACTATCTTTGGGAAGCTGATCGATTCGGCACATTAAAAAAAAAAAAGAATTTGTTAATAGCAATGCTGTAAACAGAAAAGGCAGTCTAGGAGGGCATACAGTTTGTTGAGCATCTTTAATACCCTCAGAAGCAAAAGCAACTTGATCAAGATTGAATGTCTGGTTATAAAGCATATCGCGCTGACCTTCGTACCTGTCCAACACCACCACCATCCATCATCATCATGCAATACAAAATAAAATTTACTCCTACAATTCAATTCAATTCAACAACAACAACAATGAGGAGAAGAAGACTTACATTCGCTTTTGCTTAAGAACACGCATGGCACGAGCCTTTACAGCTTCCTGAGCAGGACCAGGTCTTGTTTTCTTAATCTGCTCTCTGTATCTAGCCAACTCTGCATCTAATTTTTTTATTTTCTCATCCACTGTATCTCCTCTTTTATTAATCTGCACGCCAAAAAAAAACAAACCCATATCATAAATACAATTACAAAAATTAAATAATCACTATAGAAAAAAAAATGATCATCATCGTCTAAATTACCCTATCGGAAGCATCTTCAATAGAGGGAGGAGGTTCTTTATCTTTTTTTACGCCGAACACTCTTTTCATTTTCTTCTTCTTCTATTGGATTTTTTTTGCTTGAAAGGATTAAAAAAAAAAAAGATTTAAAGAGAATTGATAAGAGAGGAGAAGATGTAGTGTGATCTACAATCTTATTATCGTTTTCTTATTGTTGAAACAAGAGAATGAGTAAACCAATGTTCTCCTCGAATTTAATTTAATTTTAATAATATATTCACTCGTCTGGATTTGGGAAAGTAAGTTTCTTTGAATGTTAGATTTCCTTGTGTTATTTTCTACGGTGCCTTCTGTTTTTTTAACAAGGCAAAACACATTTTTAGGTTCTGTACTTATTTTTTTTCTAGATTAGTTTTCTTTACTTTTATTTATTGGATCCCTCTGTTAATGGTGTGTCTAATGTGCTATTAATAAAAAAACCTAATGTGAATTAAAATAAAAGTATAGGGACTCAATCTGAATAAATAAAAGTACAGGGACTTAATCCGGAAAAAAAAGTACAGGGAGCTAAATATACGTTTTGCCGCTATAAATCAATAAGTAAAAAAATATATATATTTTTTGGGGAAACCAATATATTTTTTTGGGGAAACCCATTGTTAGAGCACCACACTGACTTCCGAGTACTACTGCCTTAAAAAAAGGCTGCACATATATGTCTTAACATACAAGTTTTTTGAATTCACATAAACATAAAATTTTTAAATTAGCTCGATCATTAAAGTATATTATTAATTAATTGACTAAAACATATTTTTACCCTCAAACTTTCGTGATTTTATCTATACTTTTCACTTTGTTTTTAATCTATCAAATCCTTAAACTTAAAATTTTCATAATATTTAAACATTTTTTTGTCAAATGTCAAATGCTTATAATTCCATGATAACGTGTCTTTTACAACATGTAAAGTTGACATTTGTAAAAAAATGTTTAAATATTATGAAAAATACAAATTCAAAAGCTTGAGAGGTTAAACGCAAAGTTTACTTGAGGGGTTAAACGCAAAGTTTAGTAACATAATAGATAAAATCGTGAAAGTTTAAGGGCAAAGATACATGTTTGACCTAATTAATTTATCCTTTTATTTTAAAATAATATATGAGTCACCAAACTCACCACTAGGGGATGGTAATATAAAGCTACTCTTTAGAGAAAATAAAGTTTTCCCTTGAAAACCCCCTCTTTATAGTATCTCTAAGAATAGTTCGGCGAGCATACCAGATGAAAAATGTGGCTCCATACGGATCGGGTTTTTGGCTATGGAGCTTCCCTCATATGAGAAAAAGAATGGAAAATTCTTTTTAAGAGATGATAATTCGAGAAATAGATTCTTAAAAGAGAAAGGTTGTATGGGCAAGAAGGTTTTTTTTTGGGTAGCAGGGAGAGGACAAAATTCCCTCCCTAAAACCTCCAATGAAGTGGTCCCTGGTTCTTACTCCATTTCTTCTTTACGAGAAAGAAATGCGAGCCAAGAAAGTGCATCCTCTGTGGTGCTTAATGATGTTGACAAGTCGAAAAGTGTTGTCCTTCCCTCCTTTTTTTTTGAGTACAGGAGAGAACAACACTTGCGTACTAATGACAATAACATCAAGAGCTTAAAGTTTCAAAAAAAAAAAAAAGAGCCAAGAACTTAAGGGTGCAAAAGACAGTTCCTCACAATCATCAAGGGCTCTGACCTGGATTGAGATCCTCTCATGTTGGGGTTGAACATAAGAGGACATGTTGATAATTTCAACCATTAATTACAAAGTCAATGGTTGAAATTTTATCAAAAAAATCAAATTCAAATTTTAGAAAGTGAGTTATTCACTTTAAGGATAAAATCTCAACTGTTCATTTTGTATTTAACGATTGAGATTGTATGAACATGACCCCTCATGTTCAATTCCAACTTGAGAGGATCCTAATCCCTATGACCTAACTCTATAATCTTTATTGTATAAAACTTTATTCTTATTTTTAAAATACAGATAAAACATTAAATATTTTTTCAATTTTACCTCATTAATTCTATTACTACTACAATATTAGATATATAATTTTTTTTTAATTTGACAATGATAGATCTCAAACTTAAAATCTTTAATTCCAACCCACATGGTCTACCAATCCATTCTAGATGGATTGATAAATATATAGTTTCTAAATATCGATAGATATCAATATTTTTTCCAATTTTATCTTTATCTCTATTACTGCACAATATTAAATTGGCAAAATGATTTCTACCTTAAATGATTTTTTTCCAACTTTTAAATTATACATGGTTGGTATTTGACTTTTTCAACTTAAGATAAATATATCCCTTGTCAGTTTTTTATTCAAAAACGACGTCATTTTACTTTATTATTTTCTTCTTCCATATTATCTTCTTCATAATGGGTATATTTATTGTAAGTCGCAAAGATCAGGTACCAATCATGTACAGTTTTAAGGTTGTGGTATATTTATCAATTTCACCATAGTTTGGGTATAAAATTTCATTTTACCTATTAAATATGGATATACAATTTCAATATCTTTATATAAAAAAGTGATTTAGCCATATTAATTTTTCCTTATGATCTCAATTAATAAACGTGTTTCTAAATTTATGTATTTTTTTTTTTATAATATTGTCTATCGATTTTTGGCTTAATGTAAAAATATATTCAAACTTTTCAATCTATTTCCAATTTTAACCAAACCTTTTAATTTTTTCTGAATTGCCCTAACCTTTACTTTGTACTTCAATTGTGTCCAACTTGCTAAAATTGGTATAAAGTTATATATGATTAATGATTTAATTCACACAAATGACATCTTATTAAAGAAAACAAAGTACAATTATGCATTATCCATAAATCACTTATAACTACTAGTTTAACAATTTTACATAATTTATATCAATTTGAGTAAGTTGGACACAATTGAAATGCAAAGTAAAGATTGAGACAATTCCAAAAGAAATTAAAAGATTTGGATAAAATTACAAATAAATTGAAAGGTTTGACTTTTTTTGTACATTAGGCTTTAATTTTTTTTTTTTTTAAGTTAGAGAAGGAGTGTTTCAAATGTTAAGTTATAAAAGAAGTGGTTCAAATTTGAACTTTTAGATTTACCATAAATATTTTTATCATCAGATTATAATAGTGAAGACTGTATTATTGTCAAATGAGTATATAACCCAAAGAATGATAAGTAGTAGGTTGTAATCGAGCTGAGTCTTGAATTCGGTTTATTTACTAAACGAACCAAGCTCAGGCTTAAATTTTAGGTTCATTTAGTGAACGAATCAAGCTTGAGCTGAGAACCATTGTGTTCATCTAGTGTTTATAAGCCTAACTGAACTTTTATCGTGTTTGATTTTTTATTTTATAAATATTAATTTAAAATACTTTTGTTATAAAAGTATTCATAATAAATAACATTCAAATTATAATGCATTCAAATTATTATTTAAATATGAATTTTACGATTATAATATAATAATAAATAATTTTAATAATTAAAATTATTTATAATTTAAATATTTATTGATAAATTTATTTTTATTTATAAAATTGATATATAAATTATAAATGTTATTAATTTAATTTCAATAATTTACTTATAAGTATAAATATACATATATCTTAGGTGAACACTTAAACGAGTTCGTTCACAAACTTTTAAATGAACAAGCTCATAAACTCTTAATCAAGCTATTCACGAACATAAACAAATTGAGAGCTTTAATGTTCAAACTTAACTCATTTAACTAAATGAACGAAAAATTGAATTTAAACTCCACTCATTTAATTCACAAAACCACCTCAAGCCGATCTCATTTAACTCCTTAAGGAGCCAATGAGTTCACTAAATGAGTTCATGAGCAACTCAGTCGGTTCATTTATAGTCCTAACAAGTGGTATTGGTTTATAACTCGATGATATTATCAAATTAACATTTGATGATTGTGGATCTTTTGCCAATGAGTTCTTTGATAACTTTTCTCAAGCTAAATTTTTTTGCAAAAGAAGAATTAAAAATTTCTTTATTAAGGGTAATCTGCTAATTTTATTCAGAAAATAAAATAAAGTTATAGAGAGAGTGCTTAGTAGTAAATTCCTGTGCACTCTCTCTCTCTCTCTCTCTCTCGAACCTCTTCTTTATAGATATAAATTCAGTTCTACCAAATGCAACAATCACATACACTACCAGTTACTCAAAACGTTGATCAACAAGTTAGTGCATACCTGGAAAGAGTTTATCTTCGAGACAGATGAAAATATAAGTTCAGTGTGTTGCGCAAATATTTACATGTATGGTATACATTTTGAGATAAGTTCATGGGTGGATATTTTGATGTTTGCATAACCATTTGGAATGGTCAGTGCTGGAGGAAGGTCACCATTGATCAAGCTTGAGAGGACCCTGTTCCATTTTTCTCCATTCGCCGTAGTCTGGCACGCTCCATCTTCCTTTTACGCCACTCCTCTAGAGCTGACGCATTATATAGATGTTAGTAACATAATTTTAACCATATTATTAAAATGTTAGTAACATCATCATGACCATATCATTAACCAAAAAACACATTGATTCAGGATAATTCAGCATCAAAGAAATGTAATTCATGAGATGTCATATAGCACATCATCAATGAGAAATTGCAGATGAAGCTGTATAAAATTAGAACCAAGAGATAAAAGCTGCAATATATAGTCTTCCTACCGCAAAAAAAAAATATGTGATTAACTTGCCCCTTAACTATTCCCAAAAAAAAAAAAAGCCCCTTAACCGAAATCCGTCAAGAGCAAAGGTAGTTCTCATTTAAAAACAGATATTCTATTTGACAATCCATTTCCCCGACTCTGAAAGAAACTTTTGTTACTGTCACAAGTGTATGCACATCACAATACAAATGAGGTAATTAAATAAACACACACACACATTTCAACCAGAAGGTTTAATCTTACTTTTAAGTAAACAATATTACTACCTTATAGAGCCTCATAAATTAAACACACGCCATGTAAGAACTATAACTCTTGCATGCAGAGATGCATGAACAGCACATGCACATAGAAAGAGAGAGAATGGAGGGTGAGTAACCTTTCACGCTGGAAGCATCATTAATAGCACGGAAATCCTTTAACCTTTTAGAAAGATCAACAGCAGCAGTTGCAGTGGTTTGTTTTGTATCTTTCTGTTGGATTACTTTTTGTTCCGCATATGCTTCTTGCTCAATTTCTTTCACCTGGAAATGCAGAAAGATTCAACTCCAGTGAAAAATGAATTCCAAAACCAAGAGCTTGCACAAATGTCACCAGTTTTTTTTAGCTCATTTCAAGCAGGATTGGCGAAAAAATACATTTCAAACTCATGACACAACAGCATTAAACAATAGAAAACGAACATGGAAAAGGAAAAAAAAAACTTTTTGCTCTCAACTCAAGCTTCTCATGTGCCTCATGTGCAAGACATCAATAAACAATATAAACCAGCCATATCACATTGTTAAGCTATCAGCATACTCTTTTTATTAGTTTCCAGGGTTGCATGGCAATGCGTATCTCTTCAGACTCCTTGATATACCTCAGCTGAACTGCATTTCAATTAGTTAAACATTAGATGAAGCTAGTTGAATGTTCATGGCTAACTCAGTTTAGGAACATAACTAACAAAGCAAATGCACTGAAACCAAGAATACGATCAATATACTCAAGTGTCCCCTGTGAACAACAGCATTTTAAGTGGAATGTGGTGCCTTCGGTGATCTTAAGTTCTGTATGAAGCAATATGCTTTTACATATGTTGAGTAACTATAGCTTAAAAAAGTATTCTGAGGTTAAACAAGATTTATGCAATAAAGTTCACCAATTCATTGCACTTAGATGTGCTTTTTATATCAAACCACATTAATTCTACCACTTACAACAATTAAATGGTATGCTTATAGTCCCATGTAATCTAGTCAATTAAGGTGAAATCACTCCGTGGAAATATCAAGTAACAACAGTGTTAACAATAATATGCCAATTTTAAAGGGACGGAGTTCTAGAAGCCAAATTCCTAGAGGCACAAATATTGTCGATTTTAATGTTGAGTAGCATATCCTGATTCTCACTTTTATAAGCTATCAAATAAATTTTGTTGGCAACAAAGACGAGTCATGGAGAACCTAAACCAGAAGCTTTACTTGGAAAAAACAACAAGCAAACCTAGAAGAAGACAACAACCAGAGGCATGTATCACAAATTTGGCTTTAAGTAAAACATTCATAAGCGAGTAAATTATCCTTAGTCAAAGTAAAATAGCAAGGATCTCATACAATAGTAATTGCATAAAAAGATCATCACTTTAACAAATCCTACTTTTAGAGATATGTAAAGTTCCTAAATTTGGCACTGTTTACAACATTATCCTTTCAACGGATTTAGCTAGCAGGACCTACCCATAAGGGAAGCAACATAACAACATAGAGAGGTAATAAATCAAAGCAAAATAAGAGCTGTCAACCATCATAAAATCACCCAGAAATCAGAAAACAGATAAAATAAAAAAAATAAAAAAAAATCAAAACTTTGGTCACCAATTTCAGTATCAAAGACAACAAATCACTGCAAAAAGCAAAAATAAACAAAACCCAATTGATATTTGCTAACAAAAGTGAGTAAAAGGAGAGAGAAGCACAACCTGAATTGAATTGATCAGATGATGAGACTCTGTTATTAGCAGAAGAGAAAAGGCCATGAAGCAAGAAAAGGGCAGTGATCAAATTCAATACAGTTAACAGAATGGTAGCATTCTTGAAAGATAATCTGACTCTCCATGAATTCTGTGTTTCCATTTCTATTCCACAAGTACCCAATTGGGTGTTGTGTTCTCTTAATACACACACTTTATTATACAGTTGGGTTTTAAATGGGTACTTTCATTTTTGCAACCAGAAAAACCCAAGTCAACTAACTAATGACTTCACTTTTGCGCTTGATTGAAAATTTATAATTTATTTATTTATTTTTCTACTTTTTTTTTTTTTTTTTTTTGAGAGAGGATTTATTTTTCTACTTTGGATTGACCTCTTTTTGATATTAGATATGGAGTGTTCTGTCGCTAACTTCCGCCTTTTGCGCCCTTTTCTCTGTACATTTTTACTCATAAATTGGAATCATAGTCACCTATTTTGGCATTGTTATCAAATTGATTTTATATATAGTAGTTTTTTCCTCAGGTGTTTGCAGGTGGCTTAAATACATAATACTCACTATTAATATAATTATGTTCTCAAATTATTTTTTTATACAAAATTAAAAATTTATATAGCTTTTTAATTTTAAATCTTAAATCTTTAATTCATACATTTTAATTTTAGATCTTTAATGATGAAAATTTTTTAAAATTTGTTTCATCATTTTTCAGAGAGAGAAGAACAATTATTTGCCAGTCTTGATTTTGATATATTTATATATCTTAAGATCTAATTACAGCTGTCCACAAGAGCTAAATGGATTAGAACTTATTTCAATTAATTATAAGTAGTTAATCCTTTTAAAATTTAGATTTTAACCAAGATTGCACATCACATAAATTCTGATTTATAACTCACATTTCAAGTATTTGTAGTTTTAAATAGCCACGATTTTCTTCGTTAAAGTCGTAGATTTTGATTTGCTCTTGAATTTAGACTTTTATATCACTTAATTTTGATTATTCTAGCTCAAGTTATGACCCGTCAAATGTGTTGCACTTTGAAGCAACAAATTTCACATTAAAATTTTGAATTTTCTATAAAAACTCAATATAAATACGAATTTAGTTTAAACAAACTAATTAATCATTAATTCTACTCTTAAAATAATATAATTAGTCTAAACTGATTATTAAATAAGCTTTAAATAATTAGTTCATTGCTAGAGAAAATAAAATACCAAAACTAAGCAAAAACAAATAATTTACAATAGAAAAATAAAACTATTGCTTTGTGACTCACTTTTCAGGTATTTACAGTCTTCAAATTGTCAAGACTTATTCATGAAAGTTGTAGATTTTGATTTTCTCTTGAATTTAAGCTATTTAATCACTCAATGCTATTTAATCACTCAATTCCGAGTTAAACACTTAAGTTAAGCAAATACAGAGAATTTATGGTAGAAAAGTAGAATTTTAGAGACTTTTTTAATTTTAGATCTTAAATCTTCAAATCATGCTTCAAAGCTTAAATGATTGAAAAATTTGTAAAATTAACTTCGTTGTTTTTTAGAGAGAGAAGAACAACCATTTTTTCAGTCTCGATTTTGATATATTTATTCCTTTCAAGATCTAAGTATAGCTGCCCATAAGTCTTCGAAGGATTAAAACTTGTTTCATTCAATTCCAAGTTGTTAATCTTTTTAAAATTTGGATTTTAACTAAGACTCCACTTAACTTCTGATTTGTGATTCTCTTTTTAAGTATTTGCAGTATTCAAATGGCCACGACTTCTCCATGAAAGTTATGGATTTCAATTTTCTCTTGAATTTAGACTTTTGAATCTTTCAATTCTGAGTCTTGTAACTCAACTTATAGCTCGTCGAATATGCTGCACTTTTGACTTGCGAGTTTCACATTAAAAATTCAAATTTCCTATGAAAATTCAATAAAAAT
>CANYLF010555922.1:0-12101 GCA_948193215.1 Bocquillonia castaneifolia | reverse complement strand
TGAAAAAGCTTATTATAGAGAGTTGCTAGGAATTTAGAGTTTGTCTTCCAAGCCTTCCTATGGTATCAGAGTTGAAAATTATTAGATGCAAAGAAGTGGATGGTAGAAATGTGGTGGAGTTTGGCTCACCAAACACTCTGATGTTAGATAATTGTTAGCTTATGGAAGGAAGAACATGTTTCAGCTTAGAGCAAAATTTTATGTAGAAAAAATAGAAGGAAAGAAGTTTGAAACTGAAACATTTTTTTTCTTCCTTCCTTACACGTATACATACATAGACACTTTGACAGCAGCCTCCCTTTTATAGAAGAGGCTAGCTTTACATAATTCATAACCATTATAACCTAACATCATGGCTGTGTCCTTGAAGTAAGGAACACCATTCCTTCTTCACCTAAAATTGACAACATTACTTACATACATGATATTAGTTAACATAATTAATATTACATGAAAGTGTTGTTAATCTTGCTTAACATTAAACAAAAATCTCAGCACACTCCAACACTCTTCCTTGATGAGATTTTTGTTGGAGTCTTGAAACTTTAGCACAATGTTTTCAAATTTTGAGAATGCTCCTCATTGATTGCTTCATGCTTTTACTCCATATATTTTGTTTGTGGCTTCTCAATGATAGAGTCAACATGCCTGCAATGAACTTTCAATGATAGAAAAAATAGTTTTTTTTTTTAAATTGCTCCTCCTCAAACACAACTTCTCTAAACAATTTTCCCCTATAGACATCCAACTTAATAAAAGAAAAAAATTGGTTCATAGTCTTGAACATTTATGGCATTTGGAGTCTACTAGAGATGGAAGAATTTCCTAAGAATGGTGATACACAATAGCCCCAAGGACCTTTGTGAAAAACATCTCACTAGAGTCATCCTCTTTTACTCTTAGGTGCAATAACTAGTTCACCTCAGATTTTTCACACTCACAAGAATCACATTTTAAGCTATTTTCAACACTTTATAAAGCATGAACATACGATTTCTACCTTCCGTCGACTAAAGCATGTTAATGTACAATGCTTTAGGTTCAAGACAACAAAACCATGAGTTTGCTAATTTCTTACTGCAAAAACAGAAATACCACTTTGATGATGGACTGACATTTGCAGAAGATAAAACAAGTCACAAGTGAAAATAACTTGAAGTTGGAACTAAGTTACAACGAAAAACTTCAATTTTAATATTTGAAAAATGGAGTAACTTCAAGATTTAGAGGAAGTTTGACTATGGAAACAAGTTTTTTTTTTCATGACCACAAGAAAACATATTGAAATCATGAAGAAGTCTATCATGAGGAAACTTTTTAAATTAATGCAGGCAAAGAACATAAAAGATGGTAAAAACATGGACAATTTGCAATATTACAACAAGAAGATAAAAGATTTTAGCATATAACATGAGCTTTTCAAATGGAGGGGAGAAAACTACATCTTCATAACATGAAGAACATACTTGAAATATGCAGAGGAGAGGAAACAAAAGTGCATTCCGTAGTAAAACAGATTATGACTCAAGAACTTTCTTTTCCCTCAACTCACGAGTGTTTAACTTTCAAGCTAAATTCACAACCTCACTCACAGCCCCGTAAGAAAATAAGCTCCGATACCACTGTTAGCTTATGGAAGGAAGAACATGTTTCAACTTAGAGCAAAATTTTATACAGAAAAAAATACAAGGAAAGAAGTTTGAAACTGAAACATTTTTTTTCTTTTTTTCTTCTTCATTTTTTCTTCCTTCCTTACACTTACACATACATAGACACTTTGACAGCAGCCTCCCTTATATAGAAGAGGATAGCTTTACATAATTCATAACCACTACAACCTAACATCATGGTTGTGTCCTTGAAGTAAGGAACACCATTCCTTCTTCACCTAAAATTGACAACATTACTTACATACATGATATCAGTTAACATAATTAATATTACATGAAAGTGTTGTTAATTTTGCTTAACATTAAACAAAAATCTCAGCACACTCCAACACTCCGATGAGATTTTTGTTGGAGTCTTGAAACTTTAGCACAATGTTTTCAAATTTTGAGAATGCTCCTCATTGATTGCTTCATGCTTTTACTCCATATATTTTGTTTGTGGCTTCTCACCATTAGAGCTCCTTCTTGACACTTTGGATAGAGTCAACATGCCTGCAATGAACTTTCAATGACAGAAAAAATAGTTTTTTTTTTAAATTGCTCCTCCTCAAACACAACTTCTCTAAACAATTTTCACCTACAGACATCCAACTTAATAAAAGAAAAAAATTGGTTCATAGTCTTGAACATTTATGGCATTTGGATTCTACTAGAGATGGAAGAATTTCCTAAGAATGGTGATACACAACAACCCCAAGGACCTTTGAGAAAAAACATCTCACTAGAGTCATCCTCTTTTACTCTTAGGTGCTCTAACTAGTTCGCCTCAGATTTTTCACACTCACAAGAATCACATTTTAAGCTATTTTCAACACTTTACAAAGCATGAACATACGATATCTAGCTTCCGTCGACTAAAGCATGTTAATGTACAATGCTTTAGGTTCAAGACAACAAAACCATGAGTTTGCTGATTTCTTACTGTAAAAAATAGAAATACCACTTTGATGGTGGACTGACATTTACAGAAGATAAAACAAGTCACAAGTGAAAACAACTTGAAGTTGGAACTAAGTTACAACTAAAAACTTCAATTTTAATATTTGAAAAATGGAGTAACTTCAAGATTTAGAGGAAGTTTGACTATGGAAACAAGTTTTTTTTTTCATGACCACAAGAAAACATATTGAAATCATGAAAAAGTCAGTCATGAGGAAACTTTTTAAATTAATGCATGCTAAGAACATAAAAGATGGTAAAAACATGGACAATTTGCAATATTACAACAAGAAGATAAAAGATTTTAGCATATAACATGAGCTTTTTAAATGGAGGGGAGAAAACTACATCTTCATAACATGAAGAACATACTTGAAATATGCAGAGGAGAAGAAACAAAAGTGCATTCTATTGTAAAACAGATTATGACTCAAGAACTTTCTTTTCCCTCAACTCACGAGTGTTTAACTTTCAAGCTAAATTGACAACCTCACTCACAGCCCCGTAAGAAAATAAGCTCCGATACCACTGTTAGCTTATGGAAGGAAGAACATGTTTCAACTTAGAGAAAAATTTTATACAGAAAAAAATAAAAGGAAAGAAGTTTGAAACTGAAACATTTTTTTCCTTTTTTTCTTCTTCATTTTTTCTTCCTTTCTTACACTTACACATACATAGACACTTTGACAGCAGCCTCCCTTATATAGAAGAGGCTAGCTTTACATAATTCATAACCACTACAACCTAACATCATGGTTGTGTCCTTGAAGTAAGGAACACCATTCTTTCTTCACATAAAACTGACAACATTACTTACATACATGATATTAGTTAACATAATTAATATTACATGAAAGTGTTGCTAATCTTGCTTAACATTAAGCAAAAATCTCAGCACACTCCAACAATAATATTTCAAAATTGAAATTTAAAACAGAGGAGCTAATGATGGAACTGTTAATGAAGGCTTCTAAACTTTTAAGTGTAGGTGATAATACAAACTTGATATTTGATGATGGTGAGCTGTCAAATTTGAGTTTGTTGAAGATAAAGAAGTGGGAAAAATAAATCTCCCACATTGTTAAGGAAAAAGAAAAAGAATGCCCATATAATTAAATGTGTAGCAAAGTCAAAGTGGCTTAGGCCATTTTGACAAGAAGCTGCATAATACTTGGAGGCCCATCCAGACGACGCTCCCTCCGCTCACTCTCACAGACTCAGACCAGGCCTGCCTCCGCTCCAACAGTGGTATCAGAGCTTTCATGTTCTTTAAGGGACTGTGAGAGTAAGTTAAAAAAAAGTGTATGTGAGAAAGAGTTCTTCTTGAGAGGGCAAGGATTCTAAACACTTGAGAGTGAGTGAAAATGGCTTTAACTACTGTAGCAACACCTGGTATTCCTGTATTTACAGGTGAAAACTATCAGATGTGGGTAGTTAAAATGAGGACATATCTCAAATCTCGAGGGTTATGGAATGCAGTTTCTGATGGAGATTTTCCAACTCCATTAGGTGAAAATCCTACTATTGCTCAAATAAGGCAACATGAGCAGGATTTACTCAAGAAAGAAAATGCTCTCACTTGTTTACATGCTGCTATAATCGATAGTTATTTCACTAGCATCATGAACCTAGAATTAGTAAGTGAAGTTTGGGAAAAACTCAGAGCTAAAAATGAAGGAGATGAAAGGGTGAAGATGGTTAGATTGATTACTGTAAAGAAAGAGTTTAATGACTTGAAGATGAAAGATGGAGAACCAGTCAAGGAGTTCACCACCAAAGTTATGGATCTTGTAAATCAGATGAGGCTCTATGGAGAAGACCTTGAAAATCACAAGTTGTTATTAAAATCTTGATCAGTTTACCTGACAAGTTTGAATCCAAAGTAGCAGCCATAGAAGAATCTTGTGACATAAAGAAAATAACTGTGTCTGAACTTTTTGGAAAGTTGCAGGCTCATGAACAAAGAACTTCTATCAGAGCGGAACTAGTATCTGAAATAGCATTTCAGGCAAATCATCAAAGCAAGAAAGGCTCAAGGAATAAATGGCAGAAAAGCAGCAACCAAGGAAGAAAGAAAAGGTATTCACCTTGTCCTCTTTGTTAGAAAACAAATCATATTGAAAAAGACTGTTGGAAAAAACCACAATGCAGTCTTTGCAAGAGAATTGGCCACATTGAGAAATATTGCGAGCAGAAGAAGAATCAGAATACTCAACCTCCACAAGCGCAGCAGCAACAACAAGCTAATTTTATTGAAAATCAGCCGCAGCAGCAGAGTCACTTTTTCATGGTGAATCAAACTCCTCATTCAGTCAAGAGGAATGCTTGGTACATTGATAGTGGTTGTACTAGCCACATGACTCATGATGAAAGCTTGTTCAGCAACCTGGATAAAAGCTTCAAAACTAAAGTAACGCTTGGAAATGGTACGGTTGTCACTGCTCAAGGAAAGGGTTCAATTCCTGTTCAAACTAAGAAAGGTACAAAACTCATTACTAATGTGTTGTTTATTCCTAAATTGGCGCAAAACTTGCTTAGTGTGGCTCAGATTCAAAATAGAGGATATACGGTGACTTTCAAAAATAATCACTGCTCTATTCTTGATCCTTGCAATATTGAAATTGCTAAAGTTGAAAAGACTGGAAATAGCTTTGTACTTAAGTTCACTTATAGCAATCAGCATTTTTATAGTGCTAAGAAATATGAATATGTTATTTGGCACAAAAGATATGGTCATCACAATGTTAGATCACTGATGTACATGCAATCAATTGGCATAGTGAATGAAATGCCTACTATCTCAGAATCTGGAAATGTGTGTAATGCTTGCCAACTTGGCAAAATGCACAGGCAAAGCTTTCCTACAGGTGGAGTGATAAGGGCAAAGAAGAAGCTTGAGTTGATTCACACAGATGTGTGTGGACCTATGAGTGTTTGTTCTCTTAGCAACAACAAATACTTTTTTCTTTTTATTGATGATCTAACAAGAATGACTTCGGTCTATTTTTTGTCAAACAAGTCTCAAGTGTTTTCTATTTTTAGAAAGTTCAAAGCTCTTATTGAAAAGCAGGCAAGAACAGAGATCATGACCTTGAGATCAGACAATGGGACTGAATACTACTCAAATGAGCTAAAGAGGTTTTGTGAAGATGCATGAATTCATCACCAATTTTATGTTGCTTACAATCCAAAACAGAATGGAGTTTCTGAAAGGAAGAACAGAACTGTGCTTGAAATGGCTAGATGTATGCTAGCTGAAAAATCACTTCCTAAGTGCTTTCGGGCCGAGGCAGTGTATACTTCTGTTTACTTGCTTAACAGACTACCAACCAGGTATGTTTCTGAAAGACTCCAATTGAAGCATGGAGTGGAGTCAAGCCGTCAACAAAGCATCTCAGAACCTTTGGCTCTATTTATTTCTCACACATTCTTGATGTTAAAGGGAGCAAGCTCGATGAAAAGGCTGTGTTGGGAATTTTTCTTGGCTATGCACCGCAAGCTAAATGGTACAGAATGTTTGATGTTAAATCAAAGAAAGTGTTGGTTAGTAGAGATGTGATTGTTGATGAGTATGCTTGGTGGAATTGGGAAAATGAGAAGGTGGAGCATGATCTATCAAATGTCAAACTTGATGATGCTTTAAATAATCAATCTTCAAATTCCTTACAAAGTGTAAGTGATGTTGCAGATGTCACTACTGATGGTCCTGTCTTGAAAATAAAGTCCTTGTCTGATGTTTATGAGAGATGCAATTGGGCAATCTCTGAGCCAAATTCCTTTGAAGAGGCCTCTCAAATCCCTGAATAGAGGTCCGCTATGGAGGAGGAGTTAGGCATGATTGAGAAAAATGGCACTTGGAGCTTGGTGACAGACCTACAAATGAACATGTAATTGGTGTGAAGTGGGTGTTCAGAACCAAACTTCATCCAGATGGTTCAATGTTCAAGTACAAAGCAAGGCTAGTTGTTAAAGGCTTTGCACAGTTTCCTGGTATTGATTTTGGTGAAACATTTGCACCAGTTGCCAGGCATGATACCATCAGACTTCTTGTTGCCTGAAAAATGTACCATCTAGATGTCAAGTCTGCATTCTTGAATGATTTGCTAGAGGAGGAGATATTTATTGATTAACCACCAGGTTTTGTCAAAGATGAAAACAAAGTGTACAAGCTTCACAAAGCACTTTATGGCCTTAAACAGGCTCCACGAGTTTGGTACACCAGAATCAATGCACACTTGCTAGAAAATGGTTTCAGGAGGAGCGAAACTGAAGCTACTTTGTATGTGAAAGAAGATGGAACTGATGGGTAGCTCATTGAGTCCATTTATGTTGATGATCTCCTTATTACAGGCAAAAACAGTCATGAACTTGATCAGTTCAAGAGAGACTTGATGAATGTGTTTGAAATGTCAAACCTTGGTGAGTTGCATTATTTCTTAGTTTGGAAATTATTCAGGTTAATGATGGCATTTTCTTGTCATAAAGAAAATATGCTATTGATGTTCTGAAAAAATTCAATATGGAGAGCTGTAAAGCTGTTAACTGTCCTCTAGTGGTAAATGAAAAATTGTCCAAACAAGATGATGAAGACATGGAGGATGCTACTCTTTATAGAGTTTGATTGGAAATTTGTTATACTTGACTGTTTCAAGACCTGACTTTATGTTTGTAGCAAGTTTGTTGTCTAGATTTATGCAAGTGCCAAGTCAGAAACATCTTTCAGCTGCAAAACGTGTGCTAAGATACATCAAAGGCACAGTTAATGAAGGGATTTATTTCTCAAAGAGTGAATCTGGAAACTTAGTGGGTTTCAGTTATAGTGATTGGGCTGGAAGTGTTGATGATTCAAAGAGCACTTCAGGCTATGTTTTCTCTTTTGGTTCAGGTGTTTTCTCATGGAACTCAAGAAAGAAAGATTTTGTGGTACAATCAACTGCTGAGGCTGAATATATAGCAGTGGCAACAGCAAAAATCAAGCCATTTGGCTCAGAAAAGTGCTTGGAGACCTAGGAATTTCTCAAGAAACAACAACCTCAATTTATGTTGATAACAAGTCAGCCATTGCAATTGTAAACAATCCTGTGTAGCATGGTAGGACTAAACATATCAAGGTAAAATATCATTTTTTGAGAGAGGCTGAAAGAGACCAAGAAATCCATCTTGTGCACTGCAGTTCTGAAGTTCAACTTGCAGATATCATGACAAAAGCCTTAGCAGAAGGTAGATTTCTGGTTCTAAACAAGCAACTTGGTGTCTCATCCTCAATAAATCTCATCAAGGAGGAGTGTTAGAGTATGATGAGATTTTGCTAGTTGTCTTAATTAATGCTTTGTCTTAGCTTTGTGTAGCTCAAGATTATGTATGTAGTTTTCTTGTTAAGTGTGTTTGCTTTTTAATTAATTATGTTAAGCATGGATAGTATAGCCAATGCATGGTTAATATGTTTAACAAGTGTACAACTTGTCTATTTTGTGTCTTCCCTTGTAGTTGCCTATAAAAGGCTCGTTCTTGTTCAAGTTTATTATGCTAAATTTTAGTGAAAGAGTAAAAGAGCAAATTTACTCTTCCATTTTATTTTCTCTTCAAACTTCTTTGTTTGAGCCTCTACCTCAACAGTGGTATCAGAGCCGTAGCCTTACGGCAAGAAAAATGATCCTAGAGTTCGAGTCCAAATTTGAAGAACCCCAAGAAACTTGAGGTCTAATTTGAAGGCCCACAAAAGAGAAGGAGACCCAAGTAAAAAAATTGGAGACTGGCATGAAGGGAATGAGTACAAGCTTAGGCAAAATCAAAGACAGCCAGATCTGCAGCCTCTGTGACTCAAAGCCCACAAAAGGAGTACAAGCCCAGACAGACGTAAATAATGCAGACTTGAGGCCTCTGAGACTCAAAGCCCATGAAGAAAAGCACAAACCCTTGCAGACTCAGAAGAAAGCAGACCTGAGGCCTCTGAGGCTCAATTGGGAGAAGTTAGGCTCATCAAAGACAAGTCACAACTGGATCAAGCCTAACCAGTTGGACTTGAGGGGGAGTGTTGCAGATAAAGAAGAAGTGGGAAAAACAAATCTCCCACATTTCTAAGGAGAAAGAAAAGGAAGGCCCATATAATTGAATGTGTAGCAAAGTCAAAGTGGCTTAAGCCAGTTTGACAAGAAGCTGCACAATACTTGGAGGCCGATCCAGACGACGCTCTCTCCATGCACTCACACGGACTCGAATCAGGCCTGCCTCCACTCCAACAGATTTACAAAATGGCAGAAGAGAGAGACAGAGACAGTAAGATACAGCTTCAAAAGTCACCACATATAATCAAGGTCTCCAAGCTAATTTCCTTGGAAGGTTTTTCTTTAACCAATGCAGTTAGTCTTCAAGTGTTGGAAATCTGGTCATGTGATTCTCTGATATCAATCGGAAAAAGCCAGCTGTCTTCAACTCTAAAACATCTTGAGATAAGTAATTGCAAGAATTTGAAGAATTTGCATTTGGATGAGGAGCATGGCTCCTCTTCATCTTCATCTTCATCACCCATTAATCTTGAGTTCTTGTCAGTTGACAATTGTCCATCTCTTATATCATTATCATCATCAAGATGTCAGTTTCTACCCAATCTTCAACACCTTGAGATTTGAAGGTATTCAAAGTTGGAGTCAATAACTGAGACCTTATCTTCATCCCTTTAATCCATTAAAATTTATGGCTGTGATAATCTTAGATGTTTACCTACAAACTTGGACAAGATTATCCGTCTCTCTCAGATTCTCATATTTGGTTGTAGAAGTCTTGTTTCCTTCCCAGAAGGAGGTTTTCCCACCATCTGTTTGAAAATATTCCACGTTGTTTCCTGTGATGAACTTGAGGCCCTTCCTCATAACATCCACAACATCACATCCCTTCAACAATTGAAGATAAGTAGATGTATAGTATCATTTCCAAGAGAAGGTTTCCCTACCAGCTTGACAACACTTAATATTTCCAATGTCATCAACTTTTGTAAGCCAATGTTTGAATGGGGTTTGCACAGACTCACCTCTCTTACTATTCTCTTTATTGAAGGTGGATATCCAGGCATGTTAACCTCTCCATGTGAAGATACAGAAATGGTGATGCCTCCTTCTCTTATTTGGCCTGTCCATTAGAGATTTTCCAAAACTGGAATACCTCTCCACCAAAGGCTTTCAAAATCTAACCTCCCTTCAGCATCTTTGTCTGCAGAATTGCCCTAATCTCAGCTCCTTTCCAAAGGACAATCTGTCACTCTCACTTCTGTGTCTGTATATCAACAACTGTCCTCTTTTAGAACAGACATGCAAGAAAAATGAAGGGAAATACTGGTTAAAGATAGCTCACATTCCTTTTGTTCAAATAGATCGATGACAGATATGCATTTAAGGTATGACATGTTGTGTTGTATCTACTTGTATAACTCGTGCTTTATATATTATGTACTAACCAATTAATTTACCTGTTGTGCTACACTTGTAGAAAATTGGCCTCCATAATGAAGAATGATAGAACTAATGCTTGTCACCAGCCAAAAATTTCAACTAAACCTGGAATTGTGATCTTTAAGATGAGGACGACTTGTAATTGATACAGGTACCTTAATACAAATAGTATTTGCATTATCAGCACAAATGCTATTTTATCAAAACCAAAATGTAAAACTAACATAAGCTTGTTTGTCGCTGTCATGTATGTTAATTTGCTGAAGAATTTGGTTGAATTCTTGGGTTGTATATTAAAGTTGCTCCTCTCTTCAAATGCCACAAATAGAGGTATCTAATTGATTTAATTACTAGTACCAGGTAGTGTCTTCATTGAAGTGAATATTGTTTGCTTTGTTGATTCTGGAAATCTGCAGATTCAATATGGATATTGACACTGAAGGATTTGAATGCCATAAAGCTTATCGTCATCTGGTAGCTCAAGTTTAGAAGCCATTTAGTGAACAAGTGCATATTACTTATCTTTGCAGTTGCTTGTGACAGAAGATCGGGAGGTTGTCTTATTGGGAAAATGTTTTCATCTTTGACCCTTTTTATATTTAAGATTTTGAAACTTGTATATGGATTCACAGCTTTGGATAATGGAATTGGTAAAATGAATTTTTCTTTTGCCCCATATATATATATATATATATATATTCATATAAAATGTTGCTGGGGTCTGTTTATTGGTTTGATCATTTGATGTATTGCTTGATGATTTCCATTTCTTAACTTCCAACCTGCACGAAGGCCTGAGACTCTGTTAAATGAGAGCACCAAAGCAGGTAAGCTCCAACTGCTAAATGCTAAAATCTCCTTTATTTTGTGATGGGTCATTGGTTCGTCTCCCTCTTTGAAAGCTAGAGCCTTGAACATGTATCGTTCATATGTTCTGTGTCTATGGCAAGGATTGCAGTGTCCTTGGGTCTTTTCATTTAATTGGGCTCTCACTAATGTAATGAAATCATATTTCCTTAGGGAAAAAAATGTTGATTGTGTCTCATATCCACATTAAAAATTGGGTGATTTTAGAATTTTGTAGAGTTGTCTTTCTCCCACATGGAAAAGATAGAAAAAAAAGAGGGATCTTCCAAGGCTATATAATGGAAGCCTCCCTTTGTTACCAACTCATCCCATAAACAAGTCTTTACACATTTAGCTTAGTTTGGTCTCTTCTTTTGTCTCTTGCAATATTTCTTCTACATAGTGAAATATTATTTAATAGTGTCCGAGGATGTAGGCATAATTGGTCGAACCTCGTTAAATTTTTTAGTGTTCTTTTATTATTTAATAGCTAATTTTTTGGTGGAAATACTCTAATTTCCATAGCAAAAAAACCATCTGAAAACAAACCCAAACGGATTTTTCGAACCTCTGAAGCAAAATCAGGGAACTTACTGTCAAAATGCTTCCATGCAGGGGCGTCTAATGGGTAACACATCTTTCCACCTTCCATCACATGCTCTGCATGCTATCTCATCTCACTGGCAATTGCAGATGATACGTACAACCTCTACAGACGAGGTGTTAGAGGAAAGTAATGCATCTTCTTATGAGGGGTCTTCAACTTCCTTACAACCACCCTCCGTCTAGAACCCACAACTTGTTGCTTATAATGGGCATGCCCACAAACCATGCTTGTGAGCACTTATGTCTGCACTTGATTTCCAACATCCTTATAGCAACAGACAATTGAGAATGATTCGAGTTACCTTCATAAATCAGTTTATCCGTAACTCGAATCATATCATAAAATTTATGTGCTTCAGCATTAGGTTCCTCCTCAATTGGTTCAGGAATGAAATCTGGACCAGGAGCTTCTAGAACCATTGTGTGGTATGAAGTCTGATTAGTAGTCTCAAACTCCAAACCAATTTGTTTCACATTAGACGGACCAGCTTCATCTCTAACTGAACGTGTATGTCCGATAACTTCCTTCTCACTGTGGCATTTCCACACATAAATATCCTCCACAAACCCATTCGATACAAGTGAAGTTTCACTG
>CANYLF010555704.1:0-10789 GCA_948193215.1 Bocquillonia castaneifolia | reverse complement strand
GGTGCGAAGATGTCTTTTTAGAGAGCGGCTAGATTGCCTTTTGAGAGCGGCTTCTCATGTGAATCCTCAAAGGCCATGAAGCAAAGATTGGCTCTCTCACTTTGAATGCTTGTGTCGGAGTCGGAACTAACTCCATCCCATTTAGCCTTAAAGCACTTGTGCCTATCACTTTGCTCCATCTTGAGTTTGAAGCACTCACTCTTCACTTGTCCACTTCTTCCACCTTTTGCGGAGCAGCTAGCTAGCCTTGGATGAGCGGCTCTCTATTTGATCAAAAACGCCTTTGCGAAGATACCTGTTTGAGATAGCGGCTTGATTGCTTTAGCGTGGCTTCTTCTTTGATCAAACCGCGAGTCGATTTGGTGATGCCATTGAGTAGCAGTTTGATTTCATTTTATTAGCGGCTTCTCTCTGATAAAATTGCGGGGGCGATTTAGTCCATCGCAGGCGCGACTTTAAACCTTCAGAAAGGGGCTCTCTGCTTCTCAAATCGCGGGTGCGACTTAGTATGTCACGGGCGCAAATCTATGTGTGCACAGAAGCCTTCTAAGTTTTCACCAAAGAATTCGGGCGCGGTTTCCTTTTCGCGGGCGCGCTTTGTCGCTGGTCGCGGGGGCGAACTCCTCATTTCGGGCGCGATATATAGCTGCGGGCGCAACTCCCTGTTTCGTGGGCGCGGTTTGCTGGAGTCCTGAAAAACTAGCTTGTTTGAAAACCTACACACTTGGGAACTTTGTTAGACAAAGATAAAGGGTTGTTAAACTCAAAGTAAGATGGATTGATGCCTTAAAAGCCAACAATTAACTTTGTCGTTAGACACACTAGGAATAAAGAAAGCCATGTTTAGCATGCTAATAATGACTTGTACATGCAATTTCTGCTGTCATCTTGCATTATCTAAGTGTGGTTTATCATTCTTTTGAATTCTGATAATTGATACTAAATCGTTCTTTATTTGATACATTATTCTCAGGCAGCTTCTGGAACTAAGGGCGGGTCTAGTGGTTCACCAGTGATTGATCGGAAAGGCAGGGCTGTGGCTATGAATGCTGGAGGCAAGACAACAAGTTCTTCATCAGCATACTTCTTACCTTTAGAGCGAGTTAAGTATCTTGTTGCTTTAAGCTTATTAGAACTATTATGATATTTTCATATGCATTTGCTTTTTGAATTTGTTTTGAGGTATGCATTGTTCTAAGCCTTCAAAAGGTATCAGGTTAGAGAAAGAATATGCCTCTGTGATTGAAGTTTGAAAGTAGCAGTCATCTTATTGATAGATGCATATGCTCTCATATGAAACAAGGACATTGTTATCTATTAAGTCAATGACCACAATGAGGATTGCTTGTCAACTTCACATTATGCTCACAGCTATGTAATATTCTTATTAAGAGGAAAAAAAATGCGATTTGTGGGATCTGATTTTTCTTTTTTTTTTTTAAACAAAACATTGTCCTTTTTGGATAATCTATTTCCTAAGAGACAGACATGCCTACACAGTCAGATGAAGATGTAACAGATCTGTCTTCTCTAACCGAGCAGTCTCATATAATCAGATGGGTAACTGTCTCAGTTTCATGTTGAATTGCTAACTGTTGGTGTTTGCCCACGGTTTATAATGGATGTGGTGCTGCTAACTATTCATGGTTTTATTATTAATTTCCTTTCTCTTTCTAATATACTAGGTTAGTATTAGTTTCTTTTTCTTTTTTAATCTGCCAGTACATATTTGCATAAAGTTTTATATAAAACCTTTAATTTTAATTGAGCACTAGGTTTGAACAAAATTCATATAGCTTGTAGGAACTGACCTATTACATATTTAATTTGCAGGTTGTTAGGGCACTGAGACTTATCCAGAAGGGTAGGAATTCTAATAACAGCAAATGGGAAGCAATTCCTATACCTCGTGGTACACTTCAGGTCTGTTGTTATAGTTGTTTGTCTGTTCTTGCAAATGTTTGGAACTGTTGGGGAATAATATGAAAATATTGTGGTCAACAATGAGTATATTTATATGCATGACTAACTTGTCTTATCATTATCTGCTATCATGATTTGATACTAATATTTTCCTGGAAGATCCTGTCTTTTGTTCCCCCTTGATCTGTTGCAATGTACCTAGTATGTGTATTCGCTATAGTATGTAAAATGGATATCGGTTTGTGGTTCAATTTGTCAAATTGTCTTTATGCTTTTGACTTTTATTTTGGTAACTTAGCTTTCCTATCTCATTTCTGGAATCATATTAGTAGAGTGCTTTTCCTTTGTACTAATTATTTTGTGATATATTATACTAAAACAATCTCTTAACTCCTTGATTCATCATTTTAAAGGATATAATCTATTGTCGAACCCCACTTTGCATCTTAAATGTTTAGGTGGGTGGGGGTCTTTGGCATGACATGGGAGTCTCTTTGACCAAAAAATTAAGAGTTCAAATGTGGGTTGCCCTACCATTTTCATAAGGTAAGGTTCGATTCCAGTATATGGCACTTGCTTTATGTAGGATGAGCATTGGGAAGTTCATCATGGAAGAAAAGAAGTAAAGGTTCCATGTGCATAATAAATAGTTATCTATAATGATGTTAAACTAGAAGGGTGTTAAATGCTATGGATATAGTTAACTTAGTTTATAGGTGTGATAAGTTGTGGATATCTTGCATATTTAATTATATTTTTGCAATTTGTTGCAATATATTTTCTAAAATCTACCATTTGTAATTTGTAATCTAGGTGACATTTCGGTACGAAGGATTTGAGAAGGCAAGACGGCTTGGTCTTCAAAAGGAAACAGAGCAGGTATCTAGTTCTTTCTCACGGATAATTTTCAAGAAGAGAAGTTAGTGTGCCTTATTCTGCTTTTGGCTTCTATAGATGGTAAGGTGTGCTTCTCCACCAGGTGAAACTGGAATGCTTGTTGTTCACTCTGTGGTAAGCTCACACATGTTTTTTTTGTCTGTATGATGATTAAACTCTATTAGGTTCAACTTTTCTTTATACTCCCATGGTATTGGCTCATTCAGGTGCCTGGTGGTCCAGCTCATACGCAATTGGAGCCGGGGGATGTTCTAGTATGCATGAATGGGGAAGTAAGTCTTACCTTCAACTGCATAACACTCTGGGTTCACTCCAACAAACAATTTCACTGTGCTAATTGTGTAGCTGAATCACATTTCCATTTTCTTCCTTTCTCTCTTCTTTGCATGTCCTCTTCTTTCCTTTTCCTGCTACAAATTTTGTTACTTCTAGAGTGGCTAATGTTTTGAAAGTATACGAGTCAGATGACCAAAATCATGTACATGTCCAATTAATTATATAATCTGTTAGTTTGGCATTACAAGTAATTAATACATCAGGATCAATTGAGTATGTTCTGAGTATGTTCTTTGTTGGATCTGCAAAACTGCTTAGATATGCCTTCTGTTTTATAGGCACTTGATAGATTATGATTGAAAGTGGACATATTTAAGCAATATTACATTACATCATAATTTCCAAGTGATTTGAACTCAAATAATCACTTTAGCAATACCTATCCACAATTTAGCTGTGCATAGTGCATACCATCACCAAAATTTCAATAATGGGAAATATTAAGACGAATGTCTACCAAAATTTTGTGATGAGGAAAGAATTACCATTTATACAAAATTTACCAAGTAATGAATGGATAAAATTACAAGCAATGCTTTGGTTTAACTGTTTACAAGTAGTCATAAAAAATTAAACAATTCCAGCTAACTTCCAAATTTTTGAGTCTGCATTAGGTTTTAAATGATTAACAGGACCTCACTCTATTTTTTCTATTTTTTGTGCATCCAAGATACAAGATTTTGCTTATGATTGTATTCAAGGATGTTTCATGCCAAAATGCAGTTATTATATACCTTTAGTTAGGACTGGAGTATGAAATTTTGACACTATTAATAAACTGGTCTAATGCAGGTAACTACTCGTTTTTTGAAACTGGAAACTTTCCTTGATGATAGTGTTGGCCAGAAAGTTGAACTACAGATTGAAAGAGGAAGCAAGTCATTGACTGTAAACTTAGTGGTAAGACTTACTGTAGGTTGTATTTATTATCCATTACTAGTTGACTGAGTTTTCTTTAATCTCTTACATTGTGTTTGGAAATCGCGGATTTGATTTGAAATTTTAGATTTTAAAAACAAGGATTTCAAATTGCACGTCATTTCGAATCCCTACAATTTACCTTTTAAATTGATGTTAGATGCATTCCAAATCCTTTTCCAGTTTTTTCAGATCCTCATTAAAACAAATCCTTTTAGTTCCCAAACAAGGAATTTATTTCAAGTCCAAAATCTATACTCAAATTTCATGCATCTCTTAGAAAAATGATTTAAGTACATCTTCTGGATTCAGCGTGCTTATTATATTAAGAATTAACTGAAGCTGAAACTAGGTTTCTGGTGTTAAATTTGAATTCTTTCTGAACCATAATCTCTATAAATATCTTCCTGTAGATATGGTAAAACATTGTAGAGGACAAATAATTAATGGATGGCATAAATTAGCTTTTGATTGATAGATTCAAATAGTAAATCTTGTATTGCATCTAAGAATTAATAATAAAGTGAAAAATCCATAATGAGATTGATATTTTTACATTTTGCTGTTTTCTAGTTGTACTTACCTTTTCATTATTTCCATGTTTTTCTTCGCTTTCTGATCAGAGGCAAGAATTAACATACAATGGGACTGTGCTCTTGTTTGCTTCAATATATCCTAACCTCCTGATTCAACATCATAGTTGGATGTGTTCAGACATTTGTTCTTGTGAACTTCCATATAACTTCATTTTTACCCATATACTTACCAATATTCTTTCCAAGGCTTGCTTTAGTTTTTACAGTTTCTGCTCATCAACATACGATTAATCTGACATTTTCTGTCAGGTTCAAGATTTACATTCAATAACTCCTAACTACTTTTTAGAAGTTAGTGGAGCAGTGATTCATCCTTTGTCTTATCAACAGGTGGGTCAATTATTTCTATCAATTATCATCTTTCCTAAGGGTGCCCGAAATGTTTCCCTTGTTTTTATTCTTTGTTAAAAACTTACACTTCCTAACAACATAACATGTTTAGTTTTTGTTTGAAACAGGCCAGAAACTTTTGCTTCCATTGTGGGCTTGTATATGTTTCAGAACCTGGGTCAGTTAATACAAATTGACATTTCAATTTTAATCTCATTTTGATATTGTTTCATGCACCATACCTTACAGTTATCTAAAGTGTTCTGAGTTCTGACATCATAGATTCAGAGCGGGACTTCTAGAAGGTAGTCAGATCATCTCTCTTTGATCTCGATAGAAACCTTGAATGTTGGCAATTTGCCTTCTGAGACATGTGGACACTTTTTTATTCGTCCATGACCATATTGAGTCATGTCTCCAGCATTTGACTTTAGTCATTAACCTATTCTCTCTCACTATGAATTACAAATGTTGCATATAGCCTTCAAACAACATTCAAGTTTGCAAACATTGTGAATAGCCTTCTCTCTGGAGATATCTAAGTGTTTATTCCTGGATACTGACATCTCTCATGTGTCTTTCAAAGTGATCTTATGCATAATTATAATAGAAGAGCATTATTTGGAAACAAGCATGCACTTTAGAAAAATACTAAAACAGCATATAAGATGAAGTGCACTTAAAATTACATTGCCTTATTACCAAGGACTCATGGAAAGAGAATCAGATTTTAATACACTGCTTAGATTTATAAGACCCGTATAAATTTTTATCTATATGTAACTATTATCAACTTTGTGCAGATATATGTTATCTAGAGCTGGAGTTCCTCGACATGCCATCATTAAGAAATTTGCTGATGTTGATATATCACTGCTGGAAGAGTTAATCTCTGTTTTGTCTAAGTTGTCTAGGGGATCTCGAGTGCCATTAGATTATATAACCTACAAAGATCGCTACCGAAGGAAGGTATGCAGCAGTATACAATGTCACCTATTGCATTTGTTTTTTGAAAATTAAGATGCTAAGGCTTCAATAAATGATATGCTGGACTCAAATCTCGATCTTGTCATAATCACTTTGTTTTTCTTTTACTCCCTATGACTACAGTCTGTCCTCGTCACAATTGATCGCCATGAATGGTATGATGCTCCTAAGATATATACTCGTGATGATAGTTCTGGTTTATGGTTATCAAGACTTGCTATTCAGCCTGAGTCCCAACCCCTCTCATCTTGTATTAATGATCTTGGAGAAAGTTTAAAAGGAGAAACATCTGCATTAAGTACTGAATCCACTCTTTTAGAGCATGTGCCTCAAATTAATGACTTGAAGTTAGCTCTCAGATCCACTAGTTTGGAAGACAATTATGATCATTCTTCTACAGTAGCCTGTTTGAGAGATGAAAATGATGTCAAATTAAATATGCAAGTGGAAGGGGACTTGTCTAGACGTGGAAATGTTGTTGCTGACAATTCCTCGCATGAAATTGGAGAAAATAAGGAGGATCCTATGATCAGGGATAATACAAGTTCATGTAACCATGAAGATTCAACAAAAGTTGCAAATAATGCTTCATCTCCAGAATCTGTTATTGAGCCTTCTCTTGTGTCGATTGAGGTAATAAATCAAGAGTCTTAAGATCTGTGAATTGCCTTTGTAATTTTCTTATGATGCCAATGTACTGTTATCTTTTCTAAGCTCAAATTTGTTCTTTCCAATTGACCAAAATGAGGTTGCTTAATTGAACACCTTAATTTCCAATGCTGGCATTAATCTTAGGATTGTATATAACCTCCTAAACAACTAAGCTATTTGTCTGTACAGATTGTTTATCCTGATTTTAACTAATTTTTCTCTATTAAATATCAAAGGAACTGTTTTATCATTAGTGAAGGATTTCAGGTCAGCTTCATTCAATGTTAATCTTATGCATAGTTTTTGTTAATTTCAGTTTTGAAACCTAATGTGTTCTATTTTTTTTTTGAGTTGGGAGAGGAGAAATTGGAACCTTGGTCTCCCAGGTTGATATTCTGTTATCTAATTTATATTTGAATAGTCTCCAAGGCTGCATTTAAAATTTACAGTGTAAAAATAAGTTTCACATAGAAATAAGAGTAAAACCAGAAAAATGTAGCAAAAACTGGAAACAGAGTTAAGAGTTGGGTTTATAATTCTGGTAATTAAATCATTAAAAAAAATACTAAAGCAAAATATTTCACAAAACAAATCAACAGTCAATATTGAAATTCTATCCCATGACCTATCTGGTTTGCCGAGCCTTGCCTTGCCTTGCTGTGAATAATATGATCTGAGTGTTTGTGGAATTATAGCTAATAAGCTATCCCAGTCACAGTCTAGGCTGATAAGAACATGATGATGCCAGCCATATATGACTGTTGACACTCCGTATTCCACACTAGGTCTAGCAGCTGTCGATGCTTTTTTTTATATATTGCGGAGTGCTTGTCTATTGACGTTTTATTCATTTACAACCTTATTGCAATGCTTAAGGACTATTTTCTGCTTTCTTTGTGCGATTTTTTTTTAACTGTGATAACAAGTCTCGCTAACTTTTTTCTTCTCATAAATTTATTTCCGGTGTACTTCTGTTAGCAATGTAACTTATCACTGTTGTTATTTTGAAAATTTTATATTAGCCCATTAGGTCTCTGTTCAATCCTTCTTGCCATTGTCACTGAAATAAATGGTTCTTCTGTTAATGCAGGTTAACATTCCACCATCATGTTTGGTTGATAGTGTCCACTCAAGAAATTCTTTTGGAACTGGGGTCATTGTTCATCATTCTCAAGAAATGGGATTAATTGCAGTTGATAGAAACATAGTTGCAATATCTGCATGTGATGTGATGCTATCCTTTGCTGCATTTCCTATTGAAATTCCAGGCGTGGTAAATTCCTGGTGTGTAAAAATTTCTGAAACCACTTTTTTTTTTGTTATTTGAATTACTGTTATTTCACTGCAGGTGGTTTTTCTTCATCCTGCTTATAATTATGCTCTTATCGCATATGATCCTGCTGCTCTAGGAGCTGTTGATGCTTCAATGGTTCGTGCCGCTGAACTCTTGCCTGGTATGTGTGATTTACCCCAGTCCTCATTGTTATTTCTTTTACAATTTTCTTCTTCTTTTTTTTTGTAAGGAAATACTATCAATGAAAGAAGAATAGAGATTAAAATCTAGAGAATTTTGTAAAATATTTCCTACTTACTTTTCACAGAGACGTTTTCTTTTAGTCACGGAATAACCGAGGAACCAGAGATAAAATTAACTGAATAGAGCTGAATTTTATCACTGAGATCATTGGCCAAAGTTTTTCATGATTGAGTATCAAGATCATGTTGGTTCAATTTCAACTAGGCCAATATTTTGTAACTTGCATAATTGCAATCTTCATTTGGCATAAATTAATCCTTTAAAAGTTAACGAGCCTGTTAGAAGATAGGAATGCTTTAACTGTATTATAATTGACAGTAAAGGCAAAGAAAAATGGGATGTTTATCTTTTGTGATGCTTTCTGCAATCATGTATGATGTTTTTATGATCTTAATTAGCAGATCCAACCTCCAAAATTCACTATTTCCATCTAATTAATCAGCATAACTTGTAAAATTGTAAGCCAGTATATAACTAGCCAAACTTGAACAGTTACAAAGTAACGCATAGGAATTTCAGATCTTGCGCCTTTATTTTATCAAGCTTTGCAGATGGTTGCATTTTTGTGCAGCCTAATTTTGTTTGGAAAATTTTCAAAGCAAAAAAAAAATATGAAAAAAAGAGAACTCATTTCACATTATACCATAAATATTTGTAGTATTATTTAACAAGAAAAGCATTTTATTTATTCATAATTTAAAATATTTAAATTATTTTAAAGGCATCTTATTTTTTTTTTTAGTTTTGATCAACCTAAACTGATACTGGTTATGGTGTCATGGAATGGTTTTCTTTTTAAATATGGTGTTTTTTAGTTGAATCGATATGTTTTCTTTTCTTTTCGTAAGGCACAAATGATTTGTTGGTTTGTGATTTTCAATTCTTGTTATGCTGTAAAGAACTGATTGTATCATTAAATATATGCATACTTTTAACAGAGTCTACATTATGTCGTGGAGATACCGTGTATCTTGTGGGTCTAAAATTTCTGCAAGCAACCTCTAGGAAATCTACTGTTACAAACCCATGTCTCTCATTACCTGCCAGTTCAGCTGATCCCCCATGTTACAAAGCCACAAATATGGAAGTGATTGAGCTTGATTCAGGTAAATTGTAGGTTGTAATTATGCTAAATGGTCTAGTTATTTGCATGTTGTTTTTATTTTATTTTTTATTTTTGTATGTTACATTTCAGATTTTGGTAATACATGTACTGGGGTTCTAACTGATGAGGATGGGAAGGTGAAAGCTTTATGGGCTAGCTTTTCAGGATCAAAGGTTCTCATTATCCATAGTCTTTTTTTCCTAATTTGTTTGTTATGAATGTAATGCATAAAGACAAAGATCTTGATTTTTCAGGGAAAATCTACTTCCAACACATATTATCAATTTGTTAAAGGTATTCCAATCTACATGATCAGCCAAGTACTTGACAAGATCATATCTGGTGCAAATGGACCACCACTTCTTATTAATGGTGTCAAAAGGCCAATGGCACTTGTTATGACTTTAGAGGCTGAACTTATCCCTGTATCATTGTCAAGAGCCCGAAGTTTTGGTCTAAGTAATGAATGGATCCAAGTATGTTTCTTTTCCTTTGCAATTACAACTATTTTTAGTTATAGCTCAAATGTGTTTCTAAATTATTGAGTTACGATATGCATAATCAAAAGCACATTGTGGTATCCAAGATTTTTTTTTTCTTTTGGTTTTACAATTAGCATTTTGACTAATAAATATGTATATACTAAGACTTCTAGTTTTGGATTAAGCTTCTTTCTTAGCGGAAAAAAAAAAGCTTTGGGCTTAGTCCCGTTTTCTTACCAAAAAAAGAAAAATATCTATGTTTGAGATTGTTAGTTAACTTTCTATATCTAGTATTTACCTAGTTTAAGATTGACTGATTTGTGCCTAAATTATAGGCTAACTTATAGTCGTTTCCATATTACTTGCATAGTAGACTTTCCTAGTAGGACTCTTGAATACATGTATATATATATGACCTAAAGCTGTAACCATTTATACTGAAAATACAATATCTTTTCTCTACAAATTCTGCCTGTTTACAGTAACTAAAGGCTACAACCAGCAGAATGGCATAGACTATTTGCATGCCTTTTCACCTATAGCAAAGATGTCTATTATTCGTGTCCTTTTAGCCATTGAAGCTGCTAGAAATTGGAAGTTCCACCAGCTAGACATAAATAATGCATACCTTTATGGCGACCTTAGTGAAGAAGTTTATATGGACCTCCTCCAAGTTTTACAACTTTAAATGATTCCCATATTGTCTACAGATTGAGGAAATCTCTATATGGCTAGAACAGGCTGTAAGGCAGTGGAATATTGAACTCACTATAGAGTTGCATAACATGGGTTTTCAATCTACAAGAGATGATCCATCTCTCTTTATCAGAGGTACTGATAGTACATTTGTAGCTCTTCTTGTATATGTTGATAATGTTATTCTGTGTAGTCTCAATGAGCTAATCATCCAATAGATTAAGGATCATCTTCATACTACCTTCAGAATCAAATATTTAGGGGAGCTTCGATTCTTCCTTGGTCTTGAAGTAGCAAGGAACAAAACTGGCATCACCATATGTCAAAGAAA